>CAUYON010011945.1:0-30808 GCA_963573935.1 Arctocebus calabarensis | reverse complement strand
AAGGTTTTTTCTGATTCCATACAAAATAAAGCACTATTTTTTCAAGCTCTTTAAAGTATGATGATGGTGCTTTAATAGGGATTGCATTAAATCTGTAGATTGCTTTGGGTAGTATAGACATTTTAACAATGTTGATTCTTCCCAACCATGATCATGGTATGTTTTTCCATTTGTTAACGTCTTCAGCTATTTCTTTTCTCAGAGTTTCATAATTCTCTTTATAGAGATCTTTTACATCCTTTGTTAGATAAATTCCCAGATATTTCATCTTCTTTGGCACTACTGTAAAGGGAATATTGTCCTTGACTATATTTTCAGCTTGACTATTGTTGGCATGTACAAAAGCTACTGATTTGTAAGTATTGATTTTGTATCCTGAGATGTTGCTGTATTCCATGATCACTACTATGAGTTTTATAATTGAGTCCCTGTGGTTTTTCAGGTATTGAATCACATCATCTGCAAAGAGTCAGAGTTTGATCTCCTCTGACCCCATTTGAATACCCTTGATCCTCTTCTGTTGCCTGATTGTGATGGCTAGAATTTCCATTACTATGTTGAATAGCAGTGGAGAGAATGGGCATCCTTGCCTAGTTCTGGATCTGAGTGGAGATGCTTTCAATTTTACTCCAATCAATATGATATTAGTTGTGGGTTTTCTGTATATGGCCTCTGTCCATTTCAGAAATTACCCTTCTAAGCCTATTGTCTTGAGTGTTCTGATCATGAAAGGATGCTGGATAGTACAAAAGCTTTTTCTACATCAATTGAGAGAATCATGTGCTCCTTGTTTTTTATTTTATATATGTATTATATTTGTGGATTTACATGTGTTGAACCAGCCTTGTAACCTTAGGATAAAACTGACTCAATCATGGTATGTAATTTTTTTGACGTGTTGTTGAATTCTGTTTGCTAGGATCTTATTGAATATTTTTGCATCAATGTTAATGATATTGATCTGTGGTTTTCTTTTTTTGTTGAGTCTTTTCCTGGTTTGGAGATCAGGGTGATATTTGCTTCATAGAATGTGTTGGGGAGTATTCCTTCTTTTTCTATGTTCTGGAAAATGTTATATAATATAGGTACTACTTCTACCTCTGAAAGTTTGGTAGAATTCTGATGTGAAGACATCTGGTCCCAGACTTTTCTTTTTGGGGGAGATTTTGCACTGTTGATACAATTTTAGTGCTTGAGATAGATCTATTCAGCATTTCTAATTCTTTCTGGCTGAGTCTAGAAAGGTAGTATCCTTCCATTTCCACCATATTTTCATATTTCTGAGAATAGAGTTTTTTTGTGGCAATCCTTGAGGATTTTTTGGATTTCTGAAATGTCTGTTATTTCTCCTTTATCATTTCTGATTGGTGACATTAAAGATTTTACTTTTCTGTTTCTGGTTATATTAGACAAAGGTTTATCAATTTTATTGATCTTTTCAAAAAACCAACTTTTTGTTTTATTGATCTTCTGAATGATTTTTGTTTCTAATTTCATTTAATTCTGCCTTAATTTTGGTTATTTCCTTTCTTCTGCTGTGTTTAGGGTTAGAATGTTCTTCCTTTTTCAGTTGTTTGAGATGTCACATTAAATTGTTGACTTTCTTTCTTTCTGTTTTCTTGAGGAAGACTTCCAATGGTATGAATTTCCCACTTAGGACTACCTCTGCTCTATCCCACAGTTTTGATAATTTGTGTCTTAAGTATCATTTTGTTCCAAAAATTTGGTTATTTCCTTCTTACTCTCATTTTTTACCCAGCTATCATTCAGCTTAAGGTTATTTAGTTTCCATATCTTTGTTTGAGTATGAAGAATCCTGTTACTGTTGAGTTCAACTTTTATACTGGGATGGTCTGAGAAGATACAAGGAATAATTTCTATTCTCTTAAAGAGGCTGAGGTTAGACTTGTGTCCTAAGATAGGATAAATTTTGGAAGATGATCCATGGGCTGATGAGAAGAATATGTATTGAGTTTTATTAGGATGAAATGTTCTGTAGATTAGTGTCAAGTCAATTTGTTATCAGGTCAAGTTTAAATCCAACATTTCTTTGTTTAGTTTCTTCTTGGAAAATCTATCCAAAACTGCCAAAGGGGTGTTAAAATCTCCAACCATTATAGCGCAGGAAGATATCAAATTGTTCATGTCTATTAGGGTTTCCTTTATAAATTGAGGAGCATTCTGGCAGGGCGCATAAATGTTAAGAATTAAAATCTCTTCATGTTGAGTATTCCCCCTGACAAATATGAAGTGACCATCTTTATCTTTTCTTACTTTTGTTGGTTTAAAGCCTATGGTATCTGTGTGCAACACCTGCTTTTTTTCTGATTTTCATTTGCCTGAGTTATAGATGTCCATCCCTTCACCTTGAGTCTGTTTTTATCCTTTAAGGTAAAATGAGACTCTTGTATGCAACATATATCTGGTCTGAGTTTATGTATCCAGTCAGCCAATGTGTGCCACTTTAGAGGACTATTTAAGCCATTCACACTAATTGAGAGAATTGATAAGCATGGTAGTGTTTTGGGTGTCATGTTTTTCAAATTTCTAATGTATATTTTTAGTCCTTTCCCTACTGTGGAAATTAGGTTTCAATCAAAAGTTTCTGAGTGAGTTCACTTTGGCTATGGACCATTGTGCTGATCATTGTGGAGGATGTGACTGAGAATATCCTGAGGAACTGGTTTACTTATGGCACATTTCTTCAACATGTTTATTTCAGTAAAGTATGTGATTTCTCCATCACAGATGAATCTCAGTTTAGCTGGATACATGATTCTGGGCTGGAAATTGTTTTGTTTTAGGAGATTGTAGGTCAATGACCATCCTCTTTTGGCATGGAAGGTTTTGGCTGAGAGATCTGCAGTCATTCTAATATTTCTCTCTTTGATGGCAATGCTCTTCTTATATCTGGCTGCTTGCAGAATTTTCTCCTTTGTCTTAACTTTGGCAAAGTTAATTACAATTTGTCTAGGAGATGCTTTATTCGGATTGAGTTGTGCTGGGGTTCTAAAATTGTCTGCTATCTGAATTTCAGTATCCCTTGCAATGCTTAGGAAAGTCTTCATAATCTCTTGAAGTGGAGCATCTGTGCTTTTAGGACCATCCTCTTCTCCATCAGGAATTCCTATAAGATGAATGTTTGATCTTTTGGACTGCTCCCACAACTCTCTCAGGGAATAATCAGTTTTTTTCTCTCCATCTGTCTGACTCTTTGAGTGTTTAGGAACATTCAAAAGTGTCATCTTTTATTTGAGAGATCCTTTATTCTGCTTGATCCATTCTATTACTGAGGGTTTCTACTGTGTTTTGGGGCTCCTCAAATAATTTTTTCATTTCTTTGAGTTCTGCTATCTCCTTTCTCATTAGGTCCATATCCTTGGTAAATTTGTCTTTGAATTCACTAATTTCTTGAGACAACTTTTTCACAATTTTTTGGCTTTTAATTTCCATCCTTTCCTCCAATTTATTCATCTTATTTGCCATCCATATTTTGAATTCTATTTCTGACATTATGGCCATTTGTTTATGAATGACATCTTCTGACGCATTACCTCAGTTGTTGCTTTGGGGAGTTGAACTACCTTGATTATTCATCTTGCCAGAGTTCTTCCTCTGGTTCCACCCCATGTTTATGCTCTGCAATTTGGGTATTAAAATTGGTAGGGTGTAATTGAATTGGGGTTTGCAGGAATTGTAATTAAATAATCCTTAACCAAAGAGCTAGTACTAGTGATTGTGGCTTTTTCCTTGTAGCTTTACAAAGGTCCCTTTCAGATCTGCAGCTAAAGACTCTGAGGACCCGATTGGTCTCATTGGGCAAGCTGGCTCTCTCTGGTAGTTAGCCATCCTCTATCTGATCCTACTGATTCTCAAAATTAGGCTGAAATCTCAGCTAGGGGGAGATACAACTGAGATCCCCTGCCCCCCCGCGACAATTTTCAGAGGAGTATCAGACCCTCCCAGTTCAATACAACCATGGCTCAACCCTGGAGGGTCTCCAGGTGAATAGCCCAAGTGGATAGTTCCAAACCAATTATCCCAGGCAGTACAATCACTGCTCAACTGCAGGAGTTCTATCAGTGACCAGAAGCCTAGAGGTAGGGTCCACAGGCAGCTTGAATCCAGAAACCCAAGATGCTGGAGTTTGGCTCTTGCTGGTGGCCAATGGGGTCAGGAAGGCTTTCCCAGCTAAAGATTCAGGCCAGAGGGATTGGTGCCTCCTTTCCTACTTTATCTTGCAGCCTTGCCCTACCACTGGTAACCCCATAGTCTGTGGCCCGGTTCCTGTCATTGGGCAAAACCTGGAGGGATATGAGCCTGTCAGAGACAGGGGGGGGGGGGTCAGTGCCTCCTCCTGTGCTGTACGATGCCACCAGGGCAACCTCTTGAATCTGAAGCCCAGCTCCCTCTAGTGCTCAATGGCCTTTGGGGAGCAGACCATCAGTCCCTAGGTGTATTCACCACCATCTGCGGGGGGTACTGCTGCAGGCATAATTTGCACTCACCAAGTCTTTTTTTTTGGTCCCAGCCCTGCCCTACCACAGTCAGGTGCTGCTGCCATGGGTACTCTCACAGAGTCAGTGTCAATGTCCCAGCAGTGCTCTCCATCACAGGTGGATACCACCACTGGGTATATTTGCACTCACAGAGGCTGAGTCTGTGGCCCAGCCCCATCCCACCATGGGTGGGTGCTGCAGCAGCATTCACTCTCACAGAGTCTGTGTCTCAATCCCAGCTGTGCCTCACAGTGGGCAGCTACTGTGGAGGGGAACCCCTTGCTCACGAGTCTGTCTGTCCCAGTTGTGCTCCATCTGTGGCCACCCAGAGGTTGCAACCTGGCTCTCTCTTGTTGCCAAGACAAACAGAAAGTGTTTGTACAAAATTCAACCTGGTGGGTGAGCCCTGTTGCTGTGGCAGCTGCCGCACTCTGCCATAGGCCACTTTACTCCGTCTTCCCCTTGACTACCTCACTCTATATTCCCCACTTTACACCTGTGCCACTGTTTCAGCACAGACTTATAGTAGCCCACACCATGTCCATATCTCTCAGAAATTGCCAAACCACTCTGGACTCCACAGGGGTTTCCAGACCACCAGAGGAGTGAGGGGTGAGAGTTCAGAATTGCATGTAGAATTGTAGAATATTTGTTCAATTTTATGCTGGGCAGGAGAATGCCTGGGCTTACAGGTGGGATCTCTCTGGAGGAGTTCTAGTGTTTAGCCCCTCCTTCCCGTGGGATATCATAAGAGGAGATCTGAACTCTGCTTGCTTGTTTGTAGAAAGCACCCAGCAAGCCACACTCTTGGGGGAGGGGACTCTCATTCACTTGGCAATGGGTTTTGTGCCTGTAGTTTGTTTCCTTGGAGTTGCAGCTTGCCTCAGCAGGGTGATGTGCACTCCTCAATCTTCTCTCTTAGCTCAGTTCCTAACCATCAGCTTTCTTGATAAACTCCTTACTTTTGTATGGGAGCCTCCATGGAAAGCTAGGCTCCGTCTGGCCATCTTGCCCCCTTCCCCCTAAATCCCATTTGTTTTTGTTGTTGTTATTGTTTTTGTGATAGCCATGGAAGTCTTCCTTATAACGTCTTCCCCCAGGCTGATAGCTTCAAGTATTTTCCCACACTTTCTTTAAGGTTTTCTATTTGGTTCCAAATGTCTATGTCTCTATTTTGGCGCCAATACCATGCTGTTTTGATCACTATGGCCTTGTAGTATAGACTAAAGTCTGGTAGGCCAATGCCCTCAACTTTGATTTTATTACTAAAAATTGCCTTGGTTATATGGAATTTTTCTTGGTTCCACAAAAAAAGAATTATTTTTTCCAAGTCTTAAAAGTATTATGTCAATCTTTTAATAGGGATGGCATTGAATGTGATTCTTCCAAGCCTTGAGCATGGTATGTTTTTCCATTTGCTAATATCAGCTACTATTTCTTTTCTTAGAGTTTTCTAGTTTTCTTTATAGAGATCCTTCACCTCTTTTGTTATGTATATTCCTAGGTATTTCATTTTCTGTGAAGGTACTGTGAAGAAAATTGTGTCTTTGATTAGCTTGTCATCTTGGCTGTTATTGGTGTGTACAAAAGCTATTGATTTGTGGACATTGGTTTTATATCCTGAGACATTACTGTATTTTTTGATCACTTCCAAGAGTCTTGGAGTTGAATCTTTGGAGTTCTCTAAGTACAAGATCATATCATTGGCAAAGAGGGAGAGTTTCACTTCCTCTGTCTCCATTTGGATGCCCTTTATTTTCTTCTCTTGCCTGATTGTATTAACTAGAAATTCCAGCACTACTGGTGATAGAGGACAACTTTGTCTTGTTCCAGTTCTGAGTGGAAAAGCTTTCAGTTTTGCTCCATTCAGTATAATGTTAGCTGTGAGTTTGTCATGAATGGCTTTGATCAGTTTAAGAGATGTGCCACCAATGCCTATTTTTTTTAGAGTTCTAATTAGAAAAGGATGTTGAATTTTATCCAATGATTTTACTGCATTTATTGAGAGGATCCCATATGGTCTTTGTTTTTGCTTTTGTTGACATGGTGAATTATGTTTAGTTGATTGTGATGTATGACTTTTTTTTTTTTTTGAGACAGAGTCTCCCTATGTCACACTTTGTTAGTATGCCATGGTGTCACCCCTCACAGCCACCTCAAACTCTGGGGCTTAAGTGATTCTCTTGCCTCAGCCTTCTAAGAAGCTGGGACTACAGGCCCTCAGATCTGGCTATTTTTTGTTGCAGTTGTCATTGCTGTTTAGCTGGCCTTGGCCAGGTTTGACCCTACCACCCTCAGTGTATGTGGCTGGCACAGTAACCACTGGGCTATGGGCATATTTTTGTTGGGAGATTTTTTATTGTTTCTTTAATCTCAGTGCTGGAAATTGGTCTGTTCAGATCTATTTCTTCTGCATTAAGTCTAAGGAGAGGATGTGATTCCAAGTGTTGATCCATTTCCTCCACATTGCCAAATTTCTAGGCATTGAGTTTCTTGTACTAGTCAGAGATAATCTCTTATATGTCTGTGACATCTGTTGTTATTTCCCCTTTATCATTCCTGATTGAGGTTACTAGACAGTTTACTTTCTGTTTCTAGTTAGTCTGGCCAAAGGTTTATCTATTTTATTTACTTTTTCAAATAACCAACTTATTATTTTATTAATGTTCTGAATTATTCTTTTATTTTCAATTTCATTAATTTCTGATTTAATTTTGGCTATTTCTTCTGCTGGGTTTAGGGTTAGATTGTTCATTTTCTAATTCCATAAGATGGTTTGTGAGTGTGCTGATGTGCTCACTTTCTGTTTTTCCAAGGTAGGCATCTAGCACAATAAATTTTCCTCTCAGGATTGCTTTTGCTATAACCCAGAGGTACTTGTAGCTTGTGCTTTCATTGTTGTTATGTTTGAGGAAGTTAACAAATTCCTCTTTCATCTCTTCCTGAACCAAACAATCATTCAGCATGAGGTTCTTAGTTTCCAAGAGTTTGTGTAGGGATGAACATTTTTGTTGGAGTTGAGCTTCACAATTACAGCCTTGTGGTCTGAAAAGAGACATGGTATAATTTCTATTCCTTTAATTTTGCTGAGGTTTGATTTTTATCCTTAGATGACATCTATTTTGGAGTATGTTCCATGGGCTGAAGAGAAAAAAGTATATTCTTTTGCTTTGGGATGGTATGTTCTATATATGTCTATTAATCCAATATGATCTTGTACTTAGAGAACCCTATAGACTCACAAGACTCCTGGGAGTGATCAAAAAATACAGCAATGTCTCAGGATATAAATCAATATCCACCAATTAGTAGCCTTTGTATATGGCAAAAACAGCCAAGTTGACAAGCTAATCAAGGACTCAATTTTCTTCTCAGTAGCTTCCAAGAAAATGAAATACCTAGGAATATACATAACAAAAGAGGTGAAGGACCTCCATAAAGAAAACTATGAAACCCTAAGAAAAGAAATAGCAGATGATATTAACAAATGGAAGAACATACCATGCTCATGGCTTGAAAGAATCAACATTGTGAAAATGCCTATACTTCCCAAACAATTTACAGATTCAATGCCATCCCTATTAAAATACCAACATTATACTTTCAAGCCTTGGAAAAAATAATTCTTCATTTTGTATGGAACCAGAAAAAAACTCTGTATAACCAAGGCAATTCTTTGTAATAAAAACAAAGCCAGGGGCATCAGTCTACCAGACTTTAGGCTGTACTACAAGGCCATAATGATCAAAACAGCATAGTATTGGCACAAAAATAGAGACATAGACATCTGGAACCAAACAGAACCATGAGATGAAACTAACATCTATAGCCACCTAATCTTTGATAAACCAAACATACACTGGGGGAAAGAATCCCTTTTCAATAAATGGTGCTGGGAGAACTGGATATCCACATGTAAAAGACTGAATCTAGATCCTCACCTTTCTCCACTCAAAAAATTGATTCAAGATGGATAAAAGACCTAAATCTAAGACATGAAATAAAAAGCCTTGAAGAAAGTGTGGGGAAAACACTTGAAGCTATCAGCCAGGGGAAAAACTTTATAAGGAAAACATCTGTGGCAAATTGCAAAAACAACAAAAATGAACAAATGGATCTTAATGAAACTAAAGCTTCTGTACAGCTAAGGAGACAACAACCAAAGCAAATAGACTACCTATACAATGCAAATGGATATTTGCATACTTTGAATTGCACAAAAGCTTGATAACTAGGATCTACAGTGAACTCAAATTAATCAACATAAAAAGAGCCAATCCCTTAGATCACTGGGCAAAAGAGATGAATAGAGCCTTCTCTAAAGAAGACAGATGAATGGCTAAACAAATGTGTGAAAAAAATTCTCATCATCACTAATTATCAGAGAAATGATAATCAAAACCACTCTGAGATATCATCTAACCCCAGTGAAAGTAGCCCACATCACAAAGTCTCAAAATTGCAGATGCTGGTGTGGATGTGGAGAGAAGGGAACACTTTTGCACTGATGTTGGGACTGCAAACTAGTACTACCTTTTTGGAAGGAATTATGGAGAACCCCCAAAGAAGTCGAGCTTGACCTCCCATTTGACCCTGCAATTCTATTACTGGACACTTGCACTAGATTGTTTATTGCAGCTCAATTTACTATCATCAAAATATGGAAACAGCCTAAATGCCCACCAACCCAGAAATGGATTAAAAAGCTGTGGCATGTGTATACCATGGAGTACTATTCAGCCACTAAAAAAGATGGAGACTTTACATCTTTTGTATTAACCTGGATGGAAGTGGAACATACTATTCTTAGTAAAGCATCACAAGAATAGAGAAGCAAGAATCCTATGTATTCAATTCTGATATGAGGATAATTACTGACATGGTGGGGAGTGGGAAAAAAGGAAAACCAAGAGAGGGAAGGAGGGATGGGGTGAGGGGTCATGGTGTGTGGCTCACCTTTTTTGGGGTGGGACATAATTGTAAGAGGGTCTTTATCTAACAAATGCAATCAATGTAACTGTAAATATTTTCTCCCATTCTGAGGGTGGTCTGCTTGCTATACTTACTATGTTATTGGTTGTGCAGAAGCTTTTCTTTGTACCCTAAATGAATCTCCGAAAGTAAAAAAAAAAAAAAATCCAACTTTTTGTTTTGTTAAACAAAACATTGTTAAACAAATCATCATTCTGAATGGTTTTTTTGTTTTCAATTTCATTAATCTGTGTTTTAATTTTGATTATATTTTTTCTTCTGCTGGGCTTATGGTTCTGCTGTTCTTCTTCCAATTCCATAAGTTGGTTTGTGAGTATGTTAATGCGCTCACTTACTTTTTTTTTTTAATGTAGGTGTCTAGCACAATAAATTTTCCTCTCAGGAATGCTTTTGCTGTATCCCACAGGTCTTGGTAACTTGTCTTTATTGTTTTTATGTTCGAAGACTATTTCCTCTTTTATCTCTTCCGAAACCCAACTATCATTCAGCATAAGGTTGCTTAATTTCCTAGCCTTTGTGTGGGGATGAAAGATTTTATTAGAGTTGAGTTCCACCTTTAGCTTTGTGATCTGAGAAAAGACAAAGTATAATTTCTATTCCTTCAATTTTGCTGAGGTTTGATTTGTATACTAGGATGTAATCTATTTTGGAGTATGAGCCATGTGCTGATGAGAAAAAAGTTTATTCTTTAGCTTTGGGATGGTGTGTTGTGTATATGTCTATTAATCCCATTTGTTGTAGGGTCTTATTTAAGTCCTTTGTATCTTTCTTTAGTTTCTGTTTAGAGGATATTTCCAGTTCTGTGAGTGGGATGTTAAAGTCCCCAGCTATTGTGGTGTTATGGGATATCATATTGCTCAGATCCCTCATGGTCTGGGAGCATTTAAGTTAGGTGCATAAATATTTAAAATTGCAGTGTCTTCTTGTCATATTGTTCCTTTGACCAGTGTGAAGTGTCCCTCTTTGTCTTTCTTAACTAAAGTTGCTTTGAATCTGCTTGTATCTGAGAATAAGATTGCAACCCACCCTTTCTTCTGATTTCCATTTGCTTGAAATACTGTTTTCCATCCTTTAACCCTGAGTCTTGATTTGTCCTTCAGGGCTAGGTCTGTCCACTGGAGACGTCATAAGGATAGCTTGTGATTTTTTGTCCAATCAGCCAGCCTGTGACTCTTCAGTGGGGAATTCAATCCATTGACATTTAATGAGAGTATTGATAAGTGTGCTAGAATTTAATTCATCTTATTATAAGAAAGTTTGTTGTGTAGTTTTATCCTTTGCACTAGTTGGAAATTAAGTTTTGGCCTTTGACTTCTAGGTGTTTACTCTGGTGGTGGCCCATTGTGGTGTTCAGTGTTGTGAATAGGTCTAAGTATTTCCTATAAACCTGGTCTTGTTGTGGTGAATTTCCTCAGTGCTTGTAAAGTGGCAAAAGATTTGATTTCTCTATCAATTTTGAAGCTTAGTTTAACAGGATACAGAATTCTGGGCTGAAAATTATTTTGTTTAAGGATGTTGAAGGTGGATGGCTGTGCTCATCTGGATTGGAAAATTTCAGTTGAAGGGTTTGCTATTGTCCTAAAGGCTCTGCCCCTATAGGTTGGTTGGCACTTACTCCTAGCTGCTTGCAAAATTTTCTCCTTCATCTTGACTTTGGACAGGTTCATTATAATGCATTTTGGAGAAGCTCTGGTTAGAGTTGAGATGACCAAGAGTTCGATATCATCTGAAAGGAGTGTGTCGGGATCTTTAGTAAAACTTGGGAAGTTTTCATTTATGATAGTCTCCAGGAGGGCTTCTTTGGGACCTTTGGGACAATCTTCTTCCCCTTCCAGGATTCCTATTATCCATATGTTTAAATGTTTCATTGAGTCTCATAGTTCTCAACGTATCTGCTCTGCTTTCTCTCTTGTTTTTTCTGCCTCTGTAACTATCTGGGTTTACTCAAAAACTTTATCCTCTAGCTCTGAGGTTCTTTCCTCTCCATGGTCCAATCTATTTTTCATACTTTCTACTGCATCTTTACATTCCCTCATTGTCTCCTTCATTTCCTTAAGCTCCACTATATCTTTTCTTTAATTTTTTTTTGTTTGTTTTTTATTGACTCAATGTAGCTGAGCACATTAGTAAAATCAAGGGGTACAATGTGCTGGTTTCATATACAATCTGAAACATTTTCATCAAACTGTTTAACATAGCCTTCATGGCATTTACTTAGTTATTGTAAAAAGACATTTGCATTCTGCATTTGTTAAATTTCCCCTGTACCCTTCCAAGATGCACCATAGGTGTGGCCCCATCAGTTACCCTCCCTCCACCCATCCTCCCCCTCCCTTCTCCTCCCCAACCCTTTCCCCATAATCTTATGCTATAATTGGGTTATAGCTTTTATTTGAAGGCTATAACCTAATATGAAAATAATCCTTCATTTCATATGCTATTAATTAACTTCATAGTAGGGCTGAGTACATTGGATACTTTTTCTTACATTCTTGAGATACTTTGCTAAGAATATGTTCCAGCTCCATCATGTAAACATGAAAGAGGTAAAGTCTTCATCTTTCTTTAAGGCTGCATAGTATTCCATGATACACCTGTGTCACAATTTATTCATCCATTCATGGGTCAGTGGGCAATTGGCCTTTTTCCATGACTTGGCAATTGTGAATTGGGCTGCAATGAACATTCTGGTACAGATGTCATTGTTATAATGTGATTTTTGGTCTTCAGGGTATATACCAAGTAAAGGAATTATAAGGTTGAATGGCAGGTCAATTTTTAGATCTCTAAGTATTCTCCAAACATCCTACCAGAAGGACCATATTAGTGTGCATTCCCACCAACAGTGTAGAAGTGCTCCCTTTTCTCCACATCCACGCCAACATGTCTGGTTTTGGGATTTTGTTATGTGGACTAGTCTTACTGGAGTTAAGTGACATCTCAAAGTAGTTTTGATTTGCATTTCCCTAATGATTAAGGATGATGAGCATTTTTTCTTGTGTCTACAGGTCATGTGCCTATCTTCTTTAGAGAAGTTTCTCTTCAAGTCCTTTGCCCACCCTGAGACGGTATCACTTGTTTTTTTTCTTGCTAAAATGTTTCAGTTCTCTGTGGATTCTGGTTATTAAACCTTTGTCAGAAGTATAATCTGCAAATATTTTCTCCCATTCTGAGGGCGGTCTGCTTGCTATACTTACTATGTTATTGGCTGTGCAGAAGCTTTTTAGTTTGATCAGGACCCAGTAGTGAATTTTTGATACTGCCTCAATTGCCACGGGAGTCCTCATAAAATATTCACCCAAGCCGATTCCTTCAAGAATGTTCCCTGCACTTTCTTCTAGAATTTTTATAGTTTCTTGTCTTAAGTTTAAATCTTTAATCCAGTGAGAATCTATCTTAGTTAATGGTGAAAAATGTGGGTCCAGTTTCAGTCTTTTACAGGTCACTAGCCAGTTCACCCAGTACCATTTGTTAAATAAGGGGTCTTTTCCTCACTGAATGTTTTTAATTGGCTTGTCAAAGACCAAATAACGGTAAGTAAATGGATTCATGTCTTGGTTCTCTATTCTGTTCTAAAGAACTACCTCTCTGTTTTTGTGCCAGTACCATGCTGTTTTGATCACAGTATAGTCTCGGGTCTGATAACGTGATTCCTCCTGCTTTGTTTTTATTTCTGAGTAATGTCTTGGCTATTTGAGGTTTTTTCTGATTCCATATAAAATGAAGTATTATTTTTTCAAGATCTTTAAAATATGACAATGGAGCTTTAATAAAAATTGCATTAAAAATATATATTGCTTTGGGTAGTATAGACGTTTTAACAATGTTGATTCTTCCCAGCCATGAGCATGGCATGTTTTTCCATTTGTTTAAATTTTCAGCTATTTCTTTTCTTAAAGTTTCATAGTTCTCTTTATAGAGATCTTTCACATCCTTTGTTAGGTAAACTCTCAAATATTTCATCTTCTTTGTCACTACTGTGAAAGGAATAGAGTCCTTGACTGTTTTTTCGGTATGGCTGTCATTGATATATATAAAGGCTACAGATTTATGGGTGTTGATTTTGTAACCTGAGACATTGCTGTATTCCTTGATCACTTCTAAAAGTTTTGTAGTAGAATCCATGGTGTTTTCCAGATGTACAATCATATCATCTGCAAAGAGTGAAAGTTTGATCTCTTCTGACCCTATGTGAATACCCTTGATTACTTTTTCTTCCCTGATTGCAATGGCTAAAACTTCCATTACAAAGTTAAAGAGCAGGGGAGATAATGGGCAACCTTTCCTGGTTCCTGATCTAAGTGGAAATGATTTCAATTTAACTCCATTCAATACTATATTGGCTGTGGGTTTGCTGTAGATGGCCTCTATCAGTTTGAGAAATGTTCCTTCTATAGCAATTTTCTTAAGGGTTCGGATCATGAAGGGATGCTGGATATTGTCAAAAGCTTTTTCTGCATCAATTGAGAGAATCATATGGTCTTTATTTTTTAATTTGTTTATATGCTGAATTACATTTATAGATTTGCGTATATTGAACCAGCCTTGAGAACCTGGGATAAAGTCCACTTGGTCATGGTGTATAATTTGTTTGATGTGTTGTTGGATTCTGTTTGTTAGGATCTTGTTGAGTATTTTTGCATCAGTAGTCATTAGTGATATTGGTCTATAATTTTCTTTTCTTGTTGGGTCTTTCCCTGTTTTAGGGATCAAGGTGATGTTTGCTTCATAGAATGTGTTGGGTAGTAGTCCTTCTTTTTCTATTTTTTGAAGATGTTTAGTAATATAGGTACTAGTTCCTCTTTAAAGGTTTGGTAGAATTCTGATGTGAAGCCATCTGGTCCCGGGCTTTTCTTTTTAGGGAGGTTTTGTATAGTTGATGCTATTTCAGAACTTAATATAGGCCTGTTCAACATTTCCACTTCATTCTGGCCAAGTCTTGGTATGTGACGTGCTTCCAAGTATTGGTCAATTTCCTTCAGATTTTCATATTTTTTACATTATTTATTAAGAATTTTTTTGATTTCTGAGGGGTCTGCTGTTATTTCATCTTTACCATTTCTGATTGATGAGATTAGAGATTTTACTCTTTTTTTCCTGGTTAGGTTATGCAAAGGTTTATGTATTTTATTGACCTTTTCAAAAAAACAACTTTTTGATTTATTGATCTGTTGTATAATTCTTTTGTTTTCAATTTCATTTAATTCTGCTTTAATTTTGGTTATTTCTTTTCTTCTGCTCAGTTTGGGGTTAGAATGTTCTTCCTCCTCCAGTTGCTTAAGCTGTCCCATTAACTCATTAACATCCTCTCTCTTTGTTTTCTTGAGGAAAGCTTACAGGGCTATACATTTTCCTCTTAGGACTGCCTTTGCAGTATCCCAGAGGTTCTGATAGTTCGTCTTCATTGTCATTTTGTTCCAAAAATTTTGTAATTTCCTTCTTAATCTCGTCTGTACCCATCTATCTTTCAGCATAAGGTTATTTAGCTTCCATGTTTTTGTACAGTATGCATATTCTTGTTGTTATTGAGTTCAACTTTTATTCCATGGTGGTCTGTGAAGATGTAAGGAATAATTTCTATTCTTTTAAATTTGCTGAGATTGGACTTGTGACCTAGGGTGTGATTGATTTTGGACTATGTTCCGTGGGCTGATGAGAAGAATGTGTATTCAGTTTTGTTTGGGTGAAATGCTCTGTAGATGTCTGTTAAATCCAGATGTTGAATAGTTAAATTTAAATCTAAAATTTCTTTGCTTAGTTTCTTTTTGGAGGATCTATCCAGCACTGCTAAAGGGGTGTTAAAATCTCTGACTACTATGGAGCTGAAGGTAATCAGGTTGCTAATGTCTGTTAACGTTTCTCTTATAAATTAAGGCGCATCCTGGTTGGATGCATAAATATTAATAATTGAAATCTCATCATATTGAGTAGTCCCTTTAACAAACATGAAGTGTCCATACTTATCCCTCCCTATTTTGGTTGGTTTAAAGCCTACTATATCTGCGAATAGGATTGCAACACCTGCTTTTTTTCTGCTTTCCATTTGCCTGGAATATAGATGACCATCCTTTCTTCTTGAGTCTATATTTATCTTTTAAAGTAAGATGAGTTTCTTGTATACAGCAGATATCTAGCCTGAGTTTTTGTATCCCATCAGCCAACTTATGCCTCTTTAGAGGACAATTTAAACCATTCACATTAATTGAAAGTAATGATAAATGTTTAGAAAATCCAGTGGACATTTTTAATTCTTTCAGCGCTATGGAAGTTGCAATTTGATACAAAGTTTCTGGGTGAGTTTACTTTTGTGGTGGAGGATTATGCTGGTCATTATGGAGGATAGGTCTGAGAAAATCCTGGAGAGCTGGTTTAGTTACAACAAATTTCTTCAACATGTGGATGTCATTAAAGTATTTAATTTCTCCATAATAAATGAAACTCAGTTTAGCTAGGTACAGGATCATGGGTTGAAAGTTCTTTTGTCTTAGGAGATTAAAAGTCAATGACCATTCTCTTCTAGCTTGAAAGGTTTGGTCAGAGAGATCTGCAGTTATTCTAATATTCATCCCCTTGTAGGTAATGGATTTCTTGCATCTGGCGGCTTTCAGAATTTTCTCCTTCATATTAACTTCAGTGAACTTAATTATGAGGTGTGTGGGGGATGTCTTATTTGGGTTGAGTCGTGCTGGGGTTCTGAAACTGTCTGTTATCTGAATTTCAGAATCTCTTGGTATGTCTGGAAAGTTCTCTTTCAGAATCTCATAAAGAAGAGACTCTGTGCCTTGTGACGTCACTTCATCCTTTTCAGGTATCCCTATAAGGCGAATATTGGTTTTCTTTAAGTTATCCTAGAGCTGTCTGAGAGAATAATCCATTTTTGCCTTCCATTTCTCTTCCTCTTTGGAAGTTTGGGAGCATTCCAAAGCTTTGTCTTCTATGTCAGAAATCCTTGCTTCTGCTTGCTCCATTCTGTTGCTGAGAGATTCTACTGTGTTTCTCAGATCTTTGAGGGCTGCAACTTCTTGTCTCAATGTATCAAAATCTTTGGTCATTTTGTCTTTGAATTCACTGAATTCTTGAGACATCTTTTGGACTACTGCATGAAATTCTAGTTGTATCTTTTTCTTCATTCTGTTGATCTTATTTGCTATCCAGATTCTGAATTCGATTTCTGACATCTCAGCCATTTGTTTATGCACGGGACCTCATAAGGCATCTGCCTTATCATTCCTTGGGGGATTTGATCTACTCTGATTATTCATATTGCCAGAGTTTTTCTGTTGATTCTGCCCCATGATTGTTTTTCACCATTGCCGCCCCATGATTGTTTTTCACTGTTGCCTCTGGCCTTTCTGTGTAGCTCCTCTGGGGCTGCCCCACCCAGGGAGTTGTGGCTATGGGAGCATCTCTGGAGTGGAACGTGTCACTCACTGATCCTGCAGCAGGGCTGGGGATGGTGCACATGGTTTTGGCAATGCCTGGCTCCCAGTGGCTTTGGCAATGAGAGTGAGTGGCTCCAGCAGTCTCTGGTTGGGTGGAGGGCTCCCCACAGAGGTAGGGAAGGCATCGGAGGGAGGGCACAGGGTTGTGTGACTTCCTGAGTCCCTGGCTAGATGGACGGGCTGGTGAGGAAGTAGACAGGACACTGGAGGGAGGACATGGTTTGTGAGTCCTGGCTGGGACAACCCTGGTTGAGGCAGACTTGGAGTTCCTGGCCGTGTCACCTAAGGTGGAGTCCCGTTGGTTTTCTGGAGTCCCTAGAGTGGGGCAGTCCTGGGTGTTGAGGCTGCGTGCCCCACGACTAGGTCGCTCATGCCCGCTATACTCCCTGGAGGGGGGTGGGCCTGGGTGCAGAAGCAGTGCAGCCCACGGCAGGGTCACTTGCGCCAGTCAGGGACCCTTGCAGGGGGCATGCCTCGGCACCAAGACTGCACAGCCCGCAGCGGGGTTGCTCACACTGGCTGGTGTCCCTTGAGTGGGGTGGGAATGAGTTCCGAGGCAGCACAGTCCACAGTGGGGTCGCTTATGCCCCCGACAATGCTGACAGGGGGTTGGCCTTGGCACCAAGGTGGCACGGTCCACAGTGGGGCTGCTCACAACTGCCTGCCATGGACCTGCCGGGAATGGGGATGGACTGAGTACCAAGGCAGCACATCCCAGGGCTGGGTCTCTCACACCCAGAGGCATATCTGAAGTGGGGTGAGCCTGGCTGCCGAGGCTGCGCAGTCCACAGTGGGGTTGCTCATGCTGACCAGTGTCCCTGGAGTGAGGCGGACCTGAGTTCCAAGGTGGCGCAGCCTGCAGTGGGGTCTCTCATGCCCACCGACAACACTGGCGGGGTCAGGCCTGTGTGCCAAGGTGGCATGGCCCATGGTGGGGTCACTCACACCTGCCTGCATCCCTGGAGTGTGGAAGGACTGAGTACCAAGGCAGGGCAGCCCAGGGTTGGTTCTCTCACACCCAGCGGCATCCCTGGAGTGGGGCAGGCCTGGGTGCCAAGGCCATGCGGCCCGTGGTGGGGTCGCTCACACTCACTGGTGTCCCTGGATTGAGGTGGGCCTGGGTGCCGAAGCGCAGCCCACAGCGGGGTTATGAAGTGGGGTTCCTGGCGGCGGCTGGATGTTGGGGAAGAGGAGGCTCAGTGCAGCCCCCAGAGTCCTTTGCCAGGTGAGGCACTTGATCTAGCAGACAGAGAGTGGAGATGCTGTTCAAGAACCTCCTCCCACAGTCTCAGCGGGGGTTAGGTTTCTGGTTCATCAAGTAAGGGGGGAAGGGCATATTGGAAGTTCAGAATGGCTGGGAAAACTTTAGTTCAATGTTCCTGCCTAGTGAGTGTTCAGAGTCATAATGGGGTCCCTCCAGGGGAGTAATCCCCACTTCCCACAGCACTCTCCTGTGGGGTGAGACAAGAGGTCCACAGTTCACTGTTCATCCTTAGAAAACCCACAGGAGTAAATGCAGAGAAAAAAGGAAAGGAAAGGAAACAGAAAGCAAAAAAAGACCACAGCTTTCTTGGGGGAGGGGATGGATACTTTTCCTTTCAGATGAATTTTGTACCTGAAGCTTGGTTTCTTGGAGTCACAGCTTGCCTCAGCAGTGATGACCTGCAGTTATCACTTCTCCCATGGCTGGGGTCCCAGTCTTCAGTTCAATTGGGCATTTTCTGGACATTATCCTTCCCTTTGGTCAGGAGCCTCTCTCAGGAGCTGCTTCCAGTCGGCCATCCTGCCCTTCTCCTCATCTTTTCTATATTCTACACATCTTTTTCCAATTTTTGGTTCCAACTTTCCATTTTCTCATCTATTCCTTTTATCGTCTTAATCATCCATGTTTTAAATTTCCTTTCTGTCAAATCCATTAATTCTTTATAGAAGGCATCTTCTGTAAAAGCTGCCTCATGGTCCTTGAAGGAGTTGCTCTATTTTGGTTTTTCAAGGTGCCTGAATTTTTCTGTTGGTTCCTTGTGATGTGTGTTTTCTTCTTGTTCAGCTCCTTGTGCTCCTTTTTCCTTTTCACTTCCTCCTTTGCTTCAAATTACCTTGTATCAGAGTTTAGGTGATAAAGAGACCCCTTGGTGTGAGACCAAAAGGAGGAGAAAGGTAAAGAGTAAACAAGGAGAAACAACAGGAAAAGAAAGAAAGAGAAAAATAGAAGGAAAGAGTAAAAGAAAAGAAAAAAGGAAAAAAGAGAAGGGGGAATAACAGAAAAAACTTGAAGAATAGGAGATATGGAGGTCAGGAAGAGAGGATAAGAATGATGGAAGAGATAGTATTGATGATTTTGAGTCTTGAAAATGAAAATCTGTTGCCTGAGAAATTAACTGTGAAATTTTTCAAGATCTCAGCATTAGAAAATGTGCTGGACCAACTAGCTAGGAAAATAGTGTTTTGGTCTTGTGTGGTTTTCATTCATGAATGTTGCCAAATTTGAGACCCTCTTTAGGACCCACAACAAGGATGTCATCTTTTAGTATTTTAAGAGTCAGAATGAACTTCAGCAATCCCTTATCTGCCACAGATGCCCTCCTCCAGCAGCTCAAGACTGAGTTTCTTGGAAAGGAAATGAAGTTATATTTTGCTCAGACTTTACACATAGGAAGCGCTCATGTGGCTCTGCAAAATCCAGACAAGCAGTTTCTAATCTCTCCTCTTGCCTTTCCACTGGTTGGCTGGAAATAAGGGGAAGCTGCTACTCCAGTCAAACTATGATCTCTTATATGCTATCTCCAAGCTGAGGCCAGGGGGAAAATATGAATTACATGCAGTGACCAACACCACACCCAGTGTGGTGGTCCATGTATGTAAGAACAATGAAGAGAAGGAAGAAGAAGAGGAGGTGGAGAGGATGAAGACACCCAAGCCAAAATTTATCCAGATGAGGAGGCCAGAGGACAAACCAGTCTGAGCTGAGTTGGCACACAGATGAGGGAGCATTCCAAATCATACTCACGATGAGGAATCTTTTACTGTAGAATTGGCTGGTCATGACTTTGGAAGTGGCAGCCATGATCACATGGCAGAAATCCCAGTTCACATTGCTCAGAAGAGAATCAAAGCTTTGACTCCTTGTTCTAATGCTGCCATATTCATGGTACCCTGTATGTCTTGGGACAATCACTGAGTCTGTGGTGATTGCACAAGTACAGCTAGGACTGTCTTGAAAAAAATAGATAATGATAGTGTTTTATACTTGTTCTTTTCTGATAGGTTCTGTTTTTGCCAAGAATAGGTTGATCAGTGGGTCTGGGGAGAGCTTTCTGTTTCTAACTAACTTACAGGGTTGACTCTCTGATGGTGGATAGAGGCACCACACAAAGCCTCCTAGTGCGAAAAGTTTGTGGAAGCAATGACAATGCAATGTGGACTTTGTAGTGTTTCATTTCTTCCTTCATGTTCTAATGTTTGTGCATGTATATTACTGATTTTCAAGACTAACATTTGTTCATATATAAAGTTAACATCATTGTTGTTTTTCAGCTTCTGGGAAGCTAGGAAACCATTTGGGAAACATACCACTTTTCCACCTGGATTCTAAACTCTGCAACAGCACTCATATGTGGAACTCCACCTGGAATCCATTCACTCAGCATCCTCCACAGAAAAACATGTAATTGGTGCTTTTGCAAAATAAGTTGACCTGAAGGTCCTCTGTAGAGTTTAGCTTACCTAATTCAGAGAATAGCCATTTCACTGCCACTTGTAGTGAGTGAGAAATTTTAGTTTAGGTGTTTGAGGTTGGACATTGGTTTTCATTATTTCTTTTATGTGGTGGTTTATATACATGACTCACAGCCAAAAACATTTTGTGGAACTGTTGGTTGAGATAGTTAATTTTTTTGCCCCACTAAGACATCAAGATACACTTGTAAATAAAGCTGTTAGCATATATTCATATCCACTGTACACGTGGGTGAAAAATATGGCAGTGAAAGAATAGAGTGTGAGATGTGTTAATATACCTGTGAATCTATTTTGTAGAAAATGCTGTTCATATGTTTAACAAGACTTAAGTTCAAAGCGTGCAAAGTGGCTAGGAAATCTGTGGTGATATGAGAGGGATACAGTGCCTTTCCCCATTAATTCCTGGTGGAATTGTTATAGTATTAGTATATAGGATAATATTGTTAACATTTGTAATTTTTTTCTAGTTGTAATGTGTATGTGTTCTGGTAAATAGGTATTATATTTCGGCCTAAAAATACCATAACACAGTTTGTCATTTTGAAATGCCTAATACCAAGTAACAATGCATGCTTTGGAAATTTGAAAGATGGCTTTCTTTGAGAAGCAAATATGTTTGCATTAAATTATTTAATTGTTCATATCAAGAAATTGATTTAATGTTCTCAAAACCCTGTTTTATCATACTTGATAAGAGGGGGCCAATAAGGAAGAGACTATTATATTGTGGTTCAAGTGTTTCTAGCTAAGTGGTTTTAAACTGTAGAGACTAACCTCAAATTTTTTTTTTATAATAATTTAGCACACTATGCTATTTGTGGAATAAAAAGGAATTGGTATTGATCAGCATGGTGCTAAGGCCACAACTGTAACTCAAGTATTTTGAGGAGCTTTGTTGAGTGGGTTCCCCCAAATCAGGCTCTCCTTACCAGCCTGAGTGGAGACAGACTCTTCTCTGCCAAAATAGGAAGAGAAGAAAAGAGCAAAAACAAAAAACAGGAAGGAAAAATTAAGTAGGGATGAAAACAAAATAGGAAAATTTCTGCAGTGTGATTTGTCAATATTATCTTCCTAAGTCCAAAGGTAGAAAGGTTGCTTAGCTCCCTTGACCCAGACTACTGCTGTGGCCTACCTGCCAGACCACATTATATCACCCCAGCTTTCAATAAAAAAATGAAAAAAAATTAAAAAGGAAAGAAAGAAAACAAAAATAATAATAGAATAATAATAGATAAAGGAAACTAAAAATACTGCTGTAAGGAAAGAGAGGGAAGTAGAATAAAGAAAGAAAGGAGAAAGACAAAAAAAAGAGGAGGGGATATCTTAACTATTGCAGAAGTGATTTATGTGAGAGAGATAAGAAAGGTAGAAGCATCCTATTCAAAGAGAGAATATAGAGAAGTGAAATAGGGAGAGAGAATAAATGAAGCTAAAGTACTGTAACCAAAAAATACAGGTGCTCTAGCTCTTGAAGAAAGTAAAAATGGAAGTTAAGAAACAAACCAACCACACAAATTAGCAAGAACCAAAACACATCTATACAAAACAACCAAAAACTCTAATAAAAATGAGCAACCTTTGCAACAAATAAACAAAAGAACCAAAAAGGAAAAACAACAAGAAAAAAGGGAAAAGAAAAATTACACACACACACACACACACACACACACTTATTTGTATAGCAGAAGGGTCCGACTTTAGCAGGAATATATTTGTGATGCAATGTATTTGCCCGGACACCAGGTGGCACTGTAGCTTTAGGGGACGGACAACAGCACTAGTAAATTCTTTTTAGTGCCCAAGCATAGACCTGTTTCCCAACTTGTCCAAGGTGATCACCTGATTATTTCCTCAGCATTCAGGCCCCATTGGGTTGGGATCTCAAAGCTCTACAGAATCCTTCAGAGGCAGGTCTCACTATGCCCCCAGACAACATTTCCTTTGAGGGCCAGAGTCCCTTGAGCCTATCATGATTGGAGGTCCGATCCCAGCAGGCAGAACTAAGAAGGCTATGTCCCTGTAGAAGGCTGCCCTCACAACCTTCTTGCACCAGGTCCAGAGTTCAAATCAGATTGTCCCAGGCAGTACAATCACTGCTCAACAGGGAGAGTTCAAAGGGTCTCTAGTGGCCAGTAGTAGCAATCCACAGGAGTTCCATCCCACAAACCCGAGGGGATGTGGCCTGGCCTTTGGTGACCAGAAATGTTGCTTGCCAAAGTCTGAACAGGGGCATCAGCGCCTCCACCTACCACGTAACTTTACAGAGCTTCTCCCTCTCCCACATGTCCCTTTCTCCCCTCCACTACCACTCACCCTCCCCACCCCTCACTACCCCTCTACTCCCCCACCTCCCCACCTCCACTCCAGTGACTGTTTCCACACATATTTTTTTTAGCAGACCACACAATGCCCAGGACTCTCAGGGAATTGCCAAACACTCTGGGCTCTGCAGGGGGCAGAACTTCAGACCATCATGTGAAGAGGAAAGGGTGGACTAGGAGTTCAGAATTGCAGGGAAAATATTTATTCAATTTTATGCTGAGCGGGATGATGCCTATGTTCACAAGAGGGCCCTCCCTGAATAAGGAGGCCCTGTGTTTAGCAGCTCTCTCCTGTGGGGGGTAAAGTGAGAGGTCTTTTGTTCCCTGCTCTCTGTAGAAAGCTCACATTGAGCCTCCCGCTTCCAGGAGGGGTCTCTCATCCTCTGGTGATGGGCTTTATACCTGGAATTTGTTTTCTTGGAGTCACAGCTTGCCTCAAGCAGAGATGGTGTGCACTTGTCTATCCTCTTTTCTAGTTTTGCTCCCTACCTTCTGCTTCACTGTCCACTCTGTCCAGGATTTCTCCCTCTAGACAGGAGCCTCTGGTGAAAGCTGCCTGTAGTCACCCATCTTACTTCCTCCCTCCTCCCTGCTTTGTCACTAACTTTTATCATGGTTTTCACCATGCAGAATACTTTTCACGCCAAAGAATACTTTAATCCAATTCAATTTCTGAGCTTCTTGTCATTCTTCAGTCCTATCTCATAAAGATGTCCAACAATGTTAAATGAATGCTTTTCATATATCTCTGATTTTTTTTTATATATATATGGAATACAATTCTGGATCCCATCAAAGGTTGGATTCTCTTATTGGATCAAGATAACTGACAAAGGACATGTAATAAGTAACTTTCACAAAACAATGAGAAAAAGACAGTCTAATAGAAAAATGAGCAATCAAGTTTAACAGAAACTTCACAAAAGAGGAAATTCGTATGGTCAATAAACAAATAAGAAAGTTCTCAACCACACTGCTAAACAGAGTACTGAAAGTTAAAGCTGCTATCTGATACTGCAGCCATCAGGTTGGCCCCTGTGGCAACTTCCACTCACTACCCAGTTCCACCTCAATTCTCTGTCTTTGACTTCAAATGCAGCACTTTTGGGGCACCCCAGATATGGCCCACGTGTGGTGTAGGCAGCAATGGTTGTCCCTCTAGAGGGCACAGATGGTAAACTTTTGCAGTGTCCATATGATGTCAAGTCTATAGGCACTCAGTGCAAGAGCTGTGGGACATGGTTACCTCCACCTAGATTTAAATGGAGGGTCTAGAGGGTCACGAAACCTAGGCTTCATGAACTGCCACAGGGAAGAGGCCACCTGAGACAGTGCCTACTAGAGCAACACCCAGTGGAGCTGTGGGCATGGGACCACTGCAAAGGATCTTGTGGAGCCATAGGAGCAAGACTATCTCCAAGACCCCAAACTGTAGAGCCACCAGTGTGCAACCTCAGCCTGGGAGAGCCTCAGGCACATGGCTCTGAGCCCTGAGAGCTGCTGTGTGCCCAGAAAACCCTTGGATGAAGTTGCCTGAAGCCTTTAGGGTCCAACCACTGTATAGTGTGTCTGAAAGGCAGGGCATTGAGTCAGAGATGATTCTCAAACCTTAAGGTTTAATGTAGTTTACCCTGATAGGTTTTGGAATTAGCTAGGACCAGTTACCTCTTTCTTCCTTCCTATTTCTCCCTTCTGAAATGGGAATGCTGATCCTATACCTGTCATATCATTGTATTTTGGAAGTACATAAGTTTAATCTCATAGGTTTATAATTAGAAGACAATTTGTTTCAAGATGAATTACACTTTGATCCTCACCAAAATATGATTTAAATTTATTTATTTATTTATTCATTTATTGAGATAGTGTCTCACTCTGTTGCCCTGGGCAGAGTGCCATGGCCTCCTCATAGCTCACAGCAACCTGAAACTCCTGGGCTCAAGTGATCCTCTTGCGTTCGCCACCTGAGTAGCTGGGAGGTCAGGTGCCCACCACATGCCTGGCTAGTTTTTTCTATATTTAGTAGAGATGGGGGGTCTTGCTCTTGCTCCAGCTGGTCTCAAACTCCTAAGCTCAAGCGATCCAACCACATTGGCCTCCCAGAGTGCTGAGATTACAGGCTTGAGCCACCATGCCTGGCCAGATTTAGATGATATTTAGATGAGACTCTGGACATTAGACTTTTGTGTTGATGACAGACAAGTTAAGATTTGGGTGGTTATGGGGATGCATGTGAGAATCGTTTAAGTTTTGAGAGGACAGGGGCAGAATGCTATGGTTTAAATGTTTGTGTACTCTCAAAATTCATATGTTAAAACTTAAATCCTCAGCATGGTGTTATTAAGAGATGGGCCTTTTGAGAGATCATTAAGTCAGCAGGACTCCACCCTTATGAAAGGGATTAGTCCCCTTATAAAAGATGCCAGAGCGATGTTTTCCCTTCTGCTATGTGAACACACAGCAAGAAGGTGCCATATTTCAAATCGAGAAAGAGAGCCCTCACCAGACACTGACTATACTGGAGACTTGCTCCTGGAGCAAGTGAACAATAAATTTCTAAGGGATTTTGTCAGAGCAGCCCAAATGGACTAATACAGAATACATGTGTGGTTGGTGAGAGAAACTGAGTAAACGATTACTAAAATTGTCAGGGTAGTAGTTACTTCTAGGGTTAAGGAAAGGGGCTATAATCAGGAAAGGATGGAGAGGGGGAAGCAGGGTATGGATGGTGTATCTTTCAAGGTGCGAGGGTATTAGCAATATATTTCTTGACTGCTAGCAATTGCTTTATGTATTTGTTAAACTATTCCTAAAAGTCATATGCTCATTTCCGTATGTGGTTTATTTTGCAGTTGTTTAGGAAAAACTTAAGACAAGTTAAATTTAACAAAGTTTTTTTTGTTGTTTGTTTGTTTGTTTTGTTTTGTTTTTTAGCAGTTAAAGGGTCAAGAACTGGCTAGCTTTCTGAATCAAAGATTATTCAGAAAACCTTAACCTCCAACATAGAGAGCTATATTTATAATCAGAAAATAGGAAATGACATACAGGAATTACCTGATTGATGCAGCTTACCTTAATTGGGCATCATTTGGCAGTATTTCCACCTGAAATTAGATGAGGGAACGTTCAACTGCTATAATAGGCTGAGACTCAGTTGCTTGATTGCAAAAGTATACTCCTAACTTAGGTCCCAACTTGTTTACACATCAAGATAGGGTATGATTTACTGCCTCTGAAGACCTCTTTGAACAAACTTTATTAAAGTACAGAGGCTATTTGGGACAGACTTAACACAAGGAAAAAAGAAAAATTCAATAATATAAATATTTTTGTCTATTTTCCTAGATGACAGATTTAAACATGCTTTGGAATCATTAATCTTTAAGTTGAAGGATTAGCTTGAAATCATGACAAAGCTGGGTGAGGTGGCTCATGCCTATAATCCTAGCACTCTGGGAGGCTGAGGCAGTCAGATTGCTTGAGCTCACAAGTTCAAGACCAACTTGAGCAAGAGTGAGACTCTGTCTCCAAAAGAAAAAAAAAAAAAAGATGGGCATTGTGGTGGGCACCTGTAGTCCCAGCTACCTGGGAGGCTGAGGCAAGTGAATTACTTAAGCCTAGAATTTGAGGTTGCTGTGAGCTATGATACCATGGCATTCTACCCAGGGGCAACAAAGTCAAACTCTGTCTCAAAAAAAAAGCGTAAGAAAGAAATCATGAAGAATCATGAAGGAATAGTAATAGTAGATTACATATGGCTGATATTTTTGACTTACATTATAGCAAATTTCATCACAAATGGGTTTTGTCCCTCCCTATGATTTATTTTCCTCCTAAACTAAAAAAGAAAAACTTCAATGGCGGGACACAGTGGCTCGTGTCTATAATATTTTGGGATACCTGAGTGGGAGTTCAGAACCAACCTGGGTAAGAAAGAACTGAAAATAGAAAACTTAGCTGGGGTCTGGTGGTGGGTTCCTGTAGTCTTAGGTAATTGGAAGGCTGAGGCAGGAGGATCACTTGAGCCCAGGAGTCTGAGGTTGCAGTAAGATATGATGATGTCATGACATTTTGTCTCTAAAAAATTAAAAACATATTTTCAACTTTGAGATAGGCTTCATGATTCATTATGTTCCTTTTGCAAAAGAATTGATATGTAAGAATTACATCAATTCCAAGATGTTTCTGACTTACTTATACTAAGATAAAAAAAACTGAGACCAACACAAAACAATTTTTGTTGCTTTACAAAAGTGACTTCCTGTATCTATTAGCCTTAGGAGAGAGAAACCATACAGTAATTGAAGTGGGATAATATAATATAAAAATTATATAATAATAGGAGATTGGTATAACTAGAGTTTGGTAAAATGTACAAGAGAACTTAACAATGGAATAGTAGATATAATACATAATAGCAGATAGTATATGATATTAACATAATATAATAATAAATATTAGTCTCTACATCTAAGGTTGAAATAGAGCATCCAAGAAAGAGCTTTCCTCTCTCCAGGGCTGAGATCCATGGGCATGGCCATGACTCAACTGAATGGCAGAAATAACAGTGATGTATGATATCAGTGGATCTTGCCAGAAACCCAAATGCCAAAGTACTGGGGAAAGCCGTTCACAGAAAGGTGTCTCATTGAGGTGCTCAGGGGCGTTGGGGGAAAATTGTTCACAGGAAGGGACACTCACGTGGGGGTGCCTTCATGCTGCTGGCTGCTGGGTGCTTCTGGCTGCCATATACTGCAGAGTGGGATGCTGGGTACTGGAGAAGCTGCCTGTTCTGCAGGAACCTGGCACTAGGAAATCCATTTATAATGCTGTAGGAGGAGCCTGTCCAAAGAGTCACCGGAACCAGGAAATAAAACCTCTTAATCCTGACATATCTCTTCAGCACTTTTTACTAACAAAGCTTCACATAGTGCCAGCTTGCAAAGCAAAAATATTTAAAGGGCCCAGATCCATTTTCACAGAGCAGGCAAAAGAACGACTTTTAGAGCAAAGAGGTAATAAACAATCAACACAGTCTACTTTGAGGATTTTCTAGTCAAGAGAGGCAACATTATAGAATTTTAGTTAGTACTCTGTTTCTCTTACCCTATGTTTGAGGCTAAGACAAAGAATCAGGAATTTACATGCCCAGGATGATACCTTCTGAGGCACAGAAGGAATTACTGAATCCATGTTTTCCTGCCAGCACTCTCCATTAGATCATCTGAGTTCTCCAAATCCATGCCCCTCCACAAGCCAGCTTTCTTACTTGACATAGGTGAATCCTGCACTCTACAGCCAGAACATAGTTAATTTTCTTCACAATTTGGTTGGATTCAACTAATCACTGACAGGATGGATTCTGATTTGTTAGACAGTTTCTCTTGTTCTTTTTAATGTCAACCAGTTCTAATACTTTGGGAGCTTTTTTGACTTTTTATGTATAAAATTAGAAATAAGCAATGACACTCATTTGTTTCCCTAGCTAGAGCTAGGATTTCCAGACCATGTTGAGTATAATATATGAGAGAGAGAGCTGGTGTCTGTACTATACCTAACTTTCAAATTTATAATTTCACAGTAAGTATGATGCTTGTTGTAGATTCTGGTAGATACCATTTATGAGTTTTAGAAAGTTCCTTCCCGATCCTGTTTTGCTGTTATATTTCATAATTCTTATCGTGAAGATTCAATCTTACCAAAAACATTGCTAAGTCCATTGCAACCATTCTATAAGTCTTCTTTTTAATGTGGCAACATCTACTAACGGATTTACTGTTAACCATCTTTTCCTTCCTAGAGGAAAAATTTGGTCATGATGGAATTCTATAACATACATTACTAGCTTTGGTTCAATAATAATTGATTTAGGATTTTTGCATCTATGTTTATATTATATAGGTAAAAATGATCTATAATTTTCCTTACTTGTATTGTCCTTGTAGGATTTAGCTTTCAAAGTCATATTAGTAGGGTTCATAAAATAAGTTGGAGTATTTTCCTTTTTAATTATCTGGAAGGTTTATGGTAGGGACTGTTTGGTCTTCAGAAGTTCAATATAACTTATTATTATAATGTTTAGGCCTGGCTTTTCCCCAAATACATCAGAAAAAAATATTTATATCCTTTTATAATTTTTAATCTATAGTGTTTAGTGGAAAATCCTATTTTTACTTCCCTAGTATTTGTTAGTTGTGCCTTCTTTGTAATTTTCTTATTTCTTTCCCAACAATTTTCCATTTTATGTCTTTCAAAGCCCCAGCATTTTGTTGGTTTAGTTATGTTTCTTTTAATTATTTGTTTATTAATTTCTGCTTGTCATGGTTATCTCCTTTCTTCTTTCTCTTTGGGATTAGTCTGCAGTTCTTTGAATTTCTTAAATAAGATGTTTACATTATGGATTCAGTCTTTCTGCTACAGTGTAAGTATTTAGCCAAAATTTTTTCTATTGAAAACTTTGGTACTATCCATAAGTTTTAATAATTAGTGTTTCAAATATAGTGGTACCATTTAAGCAATTCTGTGCAGTCCTAAATATCTTTTGTTTTACATTAATGTTAATAACTGGATTATTTATACATTTAAAAATTTTTCATACAAACCTGTTGGTTTACATTTTTATTTCTAATCTGATCATATTATTGATGTGTTGAGAGATAACTGTATCATACTGATTCTTTAAAACTTTCTGAGATTTGCTCATTTAATTGTTGTGAACATTCTAAATGCTCTTGAAGTAAATTTTCACTGTTTCAGTGTTCTGTATGGAATAGAGAGCTAAAATGGGAAAACTTTTTGTCTCAAAATTTCAGCTTAAAGTTTTGTTGATATCCATTATTCAAAGTCTGTCAATAACAACTCTGTAAGTCAAAGATGATCTTACTGATGTTTTTGCAGCAAGAAAAATGGCACATGTTGGGGAAACGTGGGTATCTCAGGATTTGAAGTTATGTTAGGTGATATTAAAGTTGGTTGAAATGATTATATTTCTTTTTTTTTAATAATTTTATTAAATCATAATTGTGTACATTGGTGCAATCATAGGGCAGAATGTGCTTCATATACAATCAGAAATATTTTGATCATACTGTTAGAGTTAGCCTTCATGGCATTTTCTTGATCACTATGTAAAGACATTGATACTCTACATTTAATAAGTTTCACCAGTACCCTGCTAAGATGCACCGTAGGTGGGATCCCACTAATTGCCCTCTCTCCACCCATCCTCCTCCCTCCCCTCACCTCCCTTTCCCTTTTCCCTGTTTTCTTGTGCTATAATTGGGTTTTAGCCTTCATATGAAAGCTATAAATTAGCTTCATATTAGGGCTGAGTACACTGGATACTTTTTCTTCCATTCCTGAGATACTTTGCTAAGAAGAATATGTTCCAGCTACATCCATGTAAACACAGAAGAGGTAAAGTCTCCATCTTTCTTTAAGGTTGCATAGTATTCCATGGTATACATATACCACAATTTATTAATCCATTTGTGGGTCGATGGGCATTGGGGCTTCTTCCACAACTTAGCAATTATGAATTGGGCTGCAATAAACATTCTGGTACAAATATCTTTATTATGATGTGATTTTTTGGTCTTCAGGATATATACCCAATAAAGGAATTATAGGCTCGAATGGCAGATCTATTTTTAGATCTCTAAGTATTCTCCAAATATCTTTCCAAAAGGAATGTATCAGTTTTCATTCCCACCAACAGTGTAGAAGTGTTCCCCTTTCTCCACATCCATGCCAACATCTCTGGTTTGGGGATTTTGTTATGTGGGCTAATCTTACTGGAGTTAGATGATATCTCAAA
>CAUYON010011943.1:0-32946 GCA_963573935.1 Arctocebus calabarensis | reverse complement strand
CCAAACAACAATGACGGCTGCAACCAAAAAATGGCCGGGCGTTGTGGCGGGTGCCTGTAGTCCCAGCTACTTGGGAGGCAGAGGCAAGAGACTCGCTTGAACCCAGGAATTGGTGGTTGCTGTGATCTGTGATGCCACGGCACTCTATCCAGGGTGACAGCTTAAGGCTCTGTCTTAAAAAGAAAAAAAAGAACTAAAAGGAATTAATTTAAAACTAAAAAGAATTAATACATATTAAAGCGTCTTAATGTTACCTCTGTTTAGTTATTTGAATTCATTTCAATATGGTGTAAAGACATTGACTTGAAATTTGATTTACCTATAAATGGAGTGAGTCTAACACACACTTGGTAGCATCTGACTTGGTATAGTCTAAGAACTTTACAAAATTTGTTTTTTTTTTTGTATTTTTTGGCTCTTTGGCTTGGGACACGAATCATGACTATTCAACAAAACAAACAGATTTCTAAATTTGAAGTGTAGCTTATGGATGCATGAGGAGGAGACATGAGACGTTCTTCTTGACCTTTGACCCATTTAGGCCATGGCAGACAGAGGTTTTTCTAACACTTCTCCCTGGCACACAAATTACATCCTGTCAATATTTACTTTCCTTATTTCATGTGGTTGCATCGAGTAAGATGAGTCAGAGGGACCAGGAATTTTTGTTTTTTCTACTTTAGGTGACCTTTGTACATAAGACATTTTGTACTTTGGATAAAGTTGTCTCCAAAGGTGAATCACTTTTGCTTTGGTTTAATGCAGCTCATTGATTCTCCTCAAATATGAGCCAAAGGGGTCTGTGGGTCAGTCCTTACTGGAGAAATTGCTGTAAGATTTTGTGAGCAAAAGGGATCTTGCTCCCTGGTCTCCTTTGTTTATGTGGATGTACAACCATAGATAGCCAACACATGTGGGCAGCACCACGGGTAGACAGAGGAGACCATGTATTGAATGGTAGATGACTACACTTATTCCTTGTTACTTTTCCTTGTCTTCGGAGAGGTCCAGAGTTGGCATTAGACATTCGTCTCTTGTCCCTTTTTTTGGCTTAGTAGACATCTGACTTTGACTGCATTGAATTCATACCATGTTAGCAGATCATTTCTCATGCCCTTAACTTAGGCCAGCTGAATATCTGGTGAAAAACACACTTATTAAATTATTTTACATATCAAAGAAACTATACTAATGTTTACAATTGGCTGCTTCTCTGTAAAATTTAATGAACTTTTTTCTCTAGTGTCTAATGAAGGTCCATGGCTGAAAGTCACCCTGCAGGAGAAATATGACTACTATTACAACATTGACTCAAAAGAGAGCTCCTGGGTCCTACCTGAATCATGCTTGCTTAAGGAATCATGGCTCAACAGAGATGAAATTGAGGTAGGAGGTTGGTGTTTGATGGAAAACAGTGTGAAGGTGTGTGTGACTTGTTCTCTTTTTCTTTTTCTTTTTTTGAAGCAGTCTCACTATGTTGCCTGTGGCGTCACAGCTCACAGCAACCTCAAACTCTTGAGCTTAAGTGATTCTCTTGCCTCAACCTCCAGAGTAGCTGGGAGTACAGGTGCTGGCTATTTTTTGTTGCAGTTGTCATCGTTTAGTTGGCCGGGGCTGGGTTCGAACCCGCCATCCTCGATGTATGTGGCTGGCACTGTAACCACTGTGCTACAGGCGCTGAGCCGTTGTGATTGGCTTTCTATGTTTTTGAATCATCAAAATGATGAGATGAACTAATTGATATAGTTCAAGGCTGGATAGGGAATAAAATCTTTACAAACTGCAGTTGAATGTGGCTACGGTGTCTCTAACTTTCAGAATTGTTCCCATCTTGGCATAACAAAACCAAAAAGAAGAGGGGAAAGAAAGCTTTTGCAATTTATTTGGGATGGCAAAAAAATCAAGCTTAAGGATTTCCTTGACAGAATTAAGCTTAATAGTGACAACTCCTTGGTTGTTGATTTTTAAAATGTATTATTTTCCCCCCCTCTCAGCTTACAAATAACTTCAAACCAAAATGTCATTTTTTTTCCTACAAAGTGCTGGAGAGGACTCTGCCACTTCCCAGCCATATCCAGGATAGCTTTAGGAACAAAGAACAGAGTTGGCCAGAGAACTGGATGGTGAAACAAATGTTTACTTCTTCTGATTGATCATCTTACCATAGTTTCATTGCTTAACATAATTTCTAGACCTGTGAATGAAGCCGTGTCCAAATATAAGTACAAACAGTACAACTGAGTGTATTTTATACGTGCTTTTCATTAACTGGCATACAAATTAGCCATATGTCCATATATTATACAAACCAAGAGTTAAACATGATATAGTAAATCAGAATTTTTACTTAACCAGTAAAGATCCCTTTTAACTCCTCCTTGACACATATTTGGAAGCTTTCTTCTACCATATTTGACCTGTGAAAAGCAATTTATCCAGCAGAGCCTAATGGCTCATGCTTATAATCCTAGCATAAGGTCAGAGGCCAAAGCAGATGGATCACCTGAGCTTAGGAGTTCAACACCAGCCTGAGCCAGACGGAGATCCCAACTCTACTTAAAATAGAAAAATTATCCAGCATTGTGGCACATACCTGTCTCAGCTACGTGGGAAGCTGAGGCAGGATCTCTTGAGCCCAGGAGTTTGAGGTCGCTGTGAGCTATGATGGGGCCACTGCACTCTAACCAGGCAGCAGAGTGAGACTCTGTTTCCAAAAAAGGGCAATTTCTTCCTCATTCCATCCCTTTTCAACAAAACTATATAAATAGTCCTCATGTGAGCTTCTTGTTAGAAGCAAAGAATGTGTTGGTAAACACATACAGCACAGTTACTGGCTGTTAAGACATTTAATATGTTAAACAGAGGAAGAAGAAACTCATTTTAAAGAGTCTGTGTTAAAATCTCTTGCTTAGGGACGGCACCTGTGGCTCAATGGAGTAGGGCGCCAGCTCCATATACTGGAGATGGGGATTTCAAACCCAGCCCAGGCCAAAAACAGATCTCTTGCTCAAATGTCTTTTCTCATTATATACAGTGCTGGTCTAAGTCTTAGGGTACATACTAATTTCCTTCTGTGTGCCTTTTCCATTTTAGTCCTAATTTCTTCCCAAGTATCAATTATTGTATATTCTGGAGCCAAGGACTCAGTATTCATTTTAAAAAACAAAAAGATAAGAGAAAAACTATAAGAAAGAGTAAGGCCAGGGCGGTGCCTGTGGCTCAAGGAGTAAGGTGCCGGCCCCATATGCCAGAGATGTTCAGTTCAAACCTGGCCTTGGCCAAAAAACTGCAAAAATAATAATAATAATAATTAATTAAAGCATGGGATTAAAAAAAAGAAAAAGAGCTCTTTTCAGTTCCAGTTCTAAGTCACTTAATTTCATTCATTTTTTGGTTCTCCCTCTGTGCATAGAGAAATAAAGGGAGCATTTTGACAATAGATGGACCTCTCTGTGATTATGGCTTTATTAGATCTGAGAATTTATGTTCTTACAACACAGAAATAAGGAGCTAGATGCTTGGTATAGACCTCCCAAAACAAAAGATTTAGCTATAAACAGGTGGTGAGGCCATGTGACTGTTTTTGTGAGGTGGTTCCTTGCTTTCTCAGAGGTGGGTGGAAAGCCATGAAGAAATGGCAGAGTAAAGTCAGGACAATGTGAAATTTATGAAATAAATTTTGGTCAGAAGTAATGTTTCTAACTACCCAAAGAATGTGTGGCTCTACAAATAAGGGTCTTCTGAAACCACAGACAGAGCCAGTACCCCATATTCGTGCAGAGTTTCACTCCCCAATGTGCATTCACATCATTTTGATCCCTAAATCATTCTGTAACTGGAAGCAAAGTTAATTTCTCATCTAACTTTTTTCTAGATGGGGAAACTGAGGCACAGAGTGGGTAAAGCAGCTATGCTAATTCTCCAATTGTGCAGATTTTGTAAACAAACAGGTTCACTCCCAGTACTCCAATTTCTGGTTTTGTATTTTTTCCACTTTTCATATTGTTTCTGACACAGCCACTATGTGCCCATTGCTCTGGAATTAATAACACAAGTTGGAAGCTTACAAAATTGATTTATTCTTTTTTTTTTTTCAAAATTGATTTATTCTAACATAGGTACGCAGCTCCTTTAGAAAGTGACTAATGCTTCCCAGAGGAAATACTCTCAAAGGAATGCTCACCAATGCTTTGGACTTAAGATGAAAAATTGACCCAAAAAAGAAAATTGGTGGTGGATGCAGGCATTTTAGTATTTTTAAGAGAAAATGCTGATGATAATTGAGTTCTGGTTTAGGGGGAAAAAAATAGAACACACAAACACAGATCTTATGTAATCGCCAAAAGTAAGATCAAAGATAGTGCATTGTGGCAGTATTGTGAACAGAATCACCAATATAGTAATTACTAACCTAGAGGAAAAAACGTGGTCTGTTTTAGACAGTGCTACCAAAACTTCTTAATCACAAGAAAATAACGAAGAACCTAGTTTATTAACTAACTTCAGATGGTCAGAGGTCTTATAATTTTTAAGGAAATGGCATTGTAGCAATGAATTATCAGTGCTTTCTTTTTTTTTTTTGAGACAGTCTTACTTTGTCACCCTTAGTAGAGTGCAGTGACATCATAGCTCACAGCAACCTCAAATTCTTGGGCTCAAGTGATCCTCTTGCCCCAGCCTCTCGAGTAGCTGGGACTACAGGTGCCTATCACACCTGGCTTTTTGTTGTTGTTGTTGTTGTTGCGGTTGTCATTGTTGTTTGGCCTGTGTTGGGTTCGAACCCGCCACCCTTGGTGTTTATGGTCACCCTACCCTCTGAGCTATGGGCACCGCCCTTAGTGCTATTTTTTAATGAAGATATGGACCTATTAAAAGATCCTATGCCATGATTGAAAACATGTATCAAACTTTAAATAAGCAGCATCAAAGAGTTAAAATTTGGAATCAAAAATTGCTCATGTGGCATCCACAGATGCTCCGGGTATAACTTGTTGTTTTATTGAACATCAGTCAGTTAAGATAATTAAACAGTGGAGGGTCCAACACTATTAAAAAACAAATAAACAAAAAAAATTGTATATCTTCTAAACAACCTGAAGTTAAAAGAAGTCACACATATGTGCCTTCTCTTAAAGGTGCTTCTGCATCTTTTATATGATTTCACTTTTACTGTTTAAGCAACTATTGAGTCCCATCTTTTCTAGTCTCCCAATGACCAAAAAAGTAAACCCAGTTCATAACCCACATGAAGTCTTCTTAGAACCCCTTCCTTCTTGGTTCTCATTTCTCTAGATTCCTCTGCCTTTGACAGCACTTGTGTTTCCTTTTCCACCTCCTTTCCTTCTGCTCCAAGTGTTTTGTTTTGCCCCAGAGCATCGTTTTGAATTCTCCCCCAGCTCACTGCAGGGATCTGCCTCCTCTGGGCTGGGGAAGATAGGGGTAGGGGAGAGAAGCCTGAGGACCTCCCGGGCACTGCTGTCTTTTCCTAAGCAGAACCAAGGCAGTAAGGAGATGATGCATGTTTTTACACCGATGATCCTTATCCTTTTTACATTCTGTGGAGCTCAAGCCTCATGCCTGAGCCTTGCCAGCATCATCCATACTTCTTCACCTTCAGATCCTGAAATCATTCAGCCATGTTTGCACCAAGCTCAGAGGATTCCAAAATTATGTCACTGGCAAGAAGCTAAGCCGGTTCATCCCTTGGCTCTGATTAAATCTGTTTTTAAACCAAGCCAGAGAGAGCTAGTCATAACATTTTCTTAAAGATAAACTATCCAGACGCTATTTTGTGTGCCCCTTTCGCCTGATGTGTGGAGTGTAACCATAAGAACTATCTCTTGCCAGGATATTATTGAGGAAGTCACAGTAGGGTACATTCGTGAGAATATGTGGTCTGCTTCTGAAGATTTGCTTCATCGCTTTCGAGCCGCAAGCACAGGAAACCCCCTTATGGAACAGTTTGAAGCTAGGAAATCATTTTTGTATGAACAAGAAGCGAATGTGGTCAAAATACAGGTATGTGAATCACCTACCACCGGTTACGGAACACTGTCACATTCCCCTGAAAATGTTTTGTTTGATGATAGGACACGCAACCGCCAGCATTCTAATAGATCTGGCTGCAGAGTTTGACTTAGTCGGTGCCCTGTGGTCCACTTCACTGAGGCTTTAACACAGCTGTATGTTGATGAGGAAGGTGTGGTCTCCTGGAGTCTTTCCCTAAGCTCTTTGTCATTGTACAGACCCACCTGCTGCCAGCCTAGTTGGAGCCAAAAGGACACCTCACAATCAAAGCCTGGTTTCTCTAAAAAGCGGGATCTCCGTGTGTTACCTCCTACCTGACTCCAGGGCTTCAGGAGTTAGTTTTTTACTGGTTGGTAGGTGCGGAGAGGCATCTGAGCCTCTGTGCTCTTCTAGTCTGAAAGAATGGAAGAACTAATGAAATCAAACAGATTTAGCATCTCCAAGAGTATCTTCTCCCTTCCATAATCTTTTCTTCTTCATTTAAGTCTGCAAGAGAAATCCTCATTCCCTAATTTTTTATTTTGAGTTATGCTTGAGCCTGTATGACTGGTTCGAACCTTCTAGTTGGCAGGAGAAAAATCTGTCAGATTTAGGTGTTGCTTCTTGCGTCCCTCTGGTACCCTCCACCAACCACTGGCTTCCAAAAGGCTCATGTTTGTCCTCTTGTCATGAGTTCAAATGGATGCTTTCATACCCTGGCAGTGTTTGATGGGTGTGTACTTTGGCCAATAGCTATGACATTTCCTAAATGGAAAGATTTTATGTTGAAGAGCTTCTCTGTGGTGGTCATTCACAAACTCATCTGCTTTCTCCACCTAACTGCAAAATCCAGAAAATGAGTTTTACAGACATTTGTCTTCTTGTGTCTTGCATGTGATAAGTGCTCAAATGTTTGAATTTGCTCAGAGATTAAGATATCGGCAAGGCAGAAATGGTAAATTTTTTAAAAGTAGTTTGTATTGCAAATCAGACACTCAAAGTATTTTTCTAGGGAAGCCAATGAGTTTCCCAGTTTATTGCTTTGAACAAATGATAGGTTGAATAAGTTAAAAAAAAAAAAAAAAAGGGACACAGGAAGTGAGCAAAAGTCCCCAAATAGAATGGTCTGCATTGACTCTACAGCTCTAAATTTGCACAGAACTCAGTGCCAGCCATCGGGATGCAGCTTGGACCAACCCCACACTCTCCAGTCTCGAGGCGCAGTGCAGTGGTGCAGCTGGAAGGCATCCTGAGCAGCCCAGGGGGTGATATTGGAGCTCGGGGCAGAAGTATGAGAAGGTCGGGGAAGGATGGGAGCAATCATTTGGAGCCTTTTTCTTCCACCTCAGCAGAGGCAGGAGGATTGAAGAAGAAGCCATCAAACTACGAAATCATCCCACCATGCTTTTTCTTTTTCTTTTAACCTTCTGACAGTTTCCTAGCAAAGAGGGGGTGAGGTCTATAGGTAAGTCTACTCACAGGCAGGCACCAGAGGTGAATATGCAACGAGTAGAAACCTGCTGACCGGTAAAAGCAAAAGATCGTGAACTGAAGGGTGTCATGCTTAGTCTCATCTCTCGCCAAAGTGGCTAGTTCACCCTGACCTAGGGGAATGTTCTTGGTATCTGAGAACTTCTCCTACATAGAACAGCTCAAGATGCCTAACTGGCTGCACTGGTCCCAGACATAGTAGTCTTGACAAATTTGGAGAGAAATAAGAAGACAAAGCTCCTCGGCCAGGGCCAGCCATATACACCCTAGCTACATCACCCTCCCTACTCTCAGTCACCTGCCAAGGAACTGAGCAGCGGACAGAGAATGTAATCGACCTCCAACCTCTTCTCAAATGCTTATGGGATTAATGAGATGATGCCCAGGTCAACGGGGAAGGAAGTCAAGGATAACGTGCACAGTCACGTGACTTCTGAACAGTTAGAAGGCACTGAAAATTGCCTCAGTGAGTTATAAGAAATCTGCTCATAAACAAAAAAGAAAATTGTGTTTCAAAAACAGAAAAAGGAATATAACTTGTAAAATATAAATGGAGTAAACATCTAGGCATAGTCTTCCAGAAGAAAATTTTATACTGAAACTGCTTTTTACTTGCCAGAAATTTAATGAAAAGTAGACTTACAGAAACAAGGCAAAAGAATAAAATGAGAAGACTCTCAGACACCTAGGAAGAGAATGAGAAATAAGGACGTCATGGAACATAAATGAATTAATAACTGCACAAGGTACAACAGACTCTGGAAATAATTAAAACAGATGTGGAGAGCCTAGGAAAAAGCATGAAAGCTGAGAGAAAAAAAGAGGTGATTAAAAACACACTTTGTCATCCAGAAATTATCATGCCAGTTAAAAGTGCAGGGTTGTGAGGACTGAACGGAATAATTTCATAACAGGTTTTTCCCAATATGTGGCCCTTACATGCTCAATGGCAGTTAAAAATGATGAAATGATTCGGAGGGCAGACCATGGGGACCCAGTGCTAAGATCATGGCCATGGCACAGCAGGAGATGAGAAGAAAACAAAAAGCAAGGGAAATAGATAACTATAATAAAAGGGTGGTTGGCTTGTTTTTAACAAAAGAAAGCTACAATACCCCTTTTTAGGAAAGGACATCATAGTGGCAGACACCAAAGCTTAGCCCTGGGAATCATTGCCTTACTGAACTTGAGATTAGAGACTGCCACAGTCATCCTGCCAAAGAAAGATAAGCCACTCTGAAACAGCTTTGGACTTCCAGAAGCAGCGGCGCGGGCTGAGGGGAAGGAGGTGACCCTGTTGACGGCTGTCATGTTTTAATATCACTGACTGTTCTTTTATGTGTCTGGATCTTACCTTTGAGGATTCTGGGAAAATAAGTCAGTCTTTTTTTTTTTTTTTTTTTTTTGAGACAGAGCCTCAAGCTGTCACCCTGGGTAGAGTGCTGTAGCATCACAGCTCACAGCAACCTCCAATTCCTGGGCTCAAGCGAGTCTCTTGCCTCTGCCTCCCAAGTAGCTGGGACTACAGGCGACCGCCACAATGCCCGGCCATTTTTTGGTTACAGCCATCATTGTTGTTTGGTGGGCCCTGGGGCTGGATTTGAACCCGCCAGCTCAGGTGTACGTGGCTGGCGCCTTAGCCCATTGAGCCATAGGCGCTGAGCCAAGAAGTCAGTCTTTAGGGCTTTCTTAGCTAACCAAGAACACACAAGTGTTTGTGCCTCAGAAGTTGGCTTTGGTAATTTGAATATCACTATACTGGGTGCTCAGTTATCAAGCAAAGCATCCGGTTCATCAAGTCATATTTTCAGAGGTTACTAGTTAAAAAGCAGCAGTAACCTCGGGGTCTAGGTATTTTGAAAGACTTGGGTTTTGTTTTTTTTTTACAGATGTTCTACACAGAAAATATATTTATACTACCAAAAAACAAAACAAATAAGATGGCTATTATAAATTTTCCCACAATTTCTCATACCAAAGAGAAGAATGAGACTGATATTTTTGTAAATCCTTTCCATCTGCAATTTTCTATAAAAAGTTGCATCTAAATATCTTCATACTTTAGGGTTTTGTCTCCTTTGCATCATTAACTGTTCCTTTCTCCCAACATCATCCCCATATTTGTTTATAATAGACAGTTGGTAATTATAAAAGGTCTGTAAAATGTATAGCTATCCATGAGAGTTTTGTGTAAAAGAATAAGAAAAGCCAGTCTTGATGAACTAAAACTTGTAGACTAAAAAACGATAATACAGAATTGTGACAAATGAAATATGAGGAATGTAGTATTCTGTTTTTATAGACAAAATTCTATACCCGGTCAAGTTACCTTCATTTGGAAAGGTAACAAAGTATTTACAAATGGAGAAGGATTCTGGAAAAATCTACTAAGTAATAAGGTGAAACATAATAATCAAATCTCAAGGTGGTGAGCTTTTAATCTTTAGATCAGGCAGTACCAGGGTTACGAATGACATAGTTCCTTAGTTTTATTCTTCAGTTGAATTTGTACATAAGTTGGAACAGGTATATTTACCTATTACCTGTAATAGCCCCATTCATAAGTACAATGTCATGGCAGTCAGATGTTTGTAACTAGGGAACTTACTGTCATAGCCTCTGTTCATAAACATAAGTTGTACGTATGACAGATGTTTGTAACTCAGGAACTGCCTGTACATTAAAAGAATAATACAGAATGGACAAGTGGGGTCATTTTACCAAGCCAGAATAGTTCAGTGTTGCATAATCTGTTACTGTGACAGGTTATTTATTCAGAATGTTTGTGAATCTGAGTTACAGAGATTATGATTTAGCTAGTACCATAAAAGCAGAAAGAACATTTGAGTTAATTTCCAGTGTGTTGTTTTACCTTTCAGTATGGACCAAGGAATGTATAATAAACATCCACACAATCACACTTCTGTGCTTTAAAACAGTGCTACCTGCCAGAATATATGATCCATCAGGGGCATCGCAACAAGCACGGTACTGGTCAGATTGCTCGGGAACCCCCCCATCCCCCCCCCCCCCGACACACAAGTAGAGCTCTCTTCCCCCGCCTCCTATGGTGCTGTTTGGCTACTTTTGTGAACAATCCTTGATGGCATCACAAAGCAATTTCTCCCATCTCCTAAGTAATGCCACACTGTAACAAGTCCCACAATAGCAATTTATTTTTTTTTCCAGTTTTTGGCCCAGGCTGGGTTTGAACCTACCACCTCCAGCATATGGGGCCAGCACCCTATTCCTTTGAGCCACAAGCACCGCCCACAATAGCATTTTCTAAATGAATGAGCAGTTACAAATCTATTTATTACTCAAAGTGTGGGCCTCATACTCAACTGTGCCATTGCCTAGAAGCTTGTTAGGAATACAGAAATCTCAATACTTACCCTAGACCTACTAAATCTTAATCTGCATTCTGATAAGCTTCTCGGATGATTTTAGATTCACATTAAAGTTTGAGCAGCACTGTCAAGATTACTCCAGTTTTAAACTTCTGAATAATTTATATTCCTGTGTAATCCTTACCACCGTAAGAACTTAAAGGAAGAAAAATTTCTTAATAACTAGTGCAAAAGCATTTGGTAAAATTCTAACTAGACAAATTATTGATTTTTTTCTTTAATAGTTGCATGGAAATTTTAGTTTTTTTTGAAGAAATTGGCATCAAAAAACTGTACAGTTCACATATTAATATCTCTCTTCATTTATTGAACTGTCCCAGAGTGCAGTTTAATTTTATTGCTTTATATTTTTAGGGGAAAATAGTCCTATTGGTTGTATGTATATCTTGTTTCAGAAATGAAAAAAAAAAATGCTTAACTTAAAATTGAGAAAAGAGTGTTTACTGTGTTCTAGGTACTATGCTAAGCATTTATAGGTAAGATGTCTACATTACACTTGCTCTTGGCCTGTGACCATATTTGTTTGTTTATTAAATTAGAAGTACTCTCTCAATTGCAGGTGCCCTTTGCCTTCTGGCTCTTCCAGAAATTTTACATCTAAAAGGTCTCTATCCCACCTTAGTCTACCAGGGCTATCATAATGAGGTTTAAATAACAAAAATTTACTTCTCACCATTCCGGAGGCTCAAAATCCAGGATTAGGGGATTGGTAAGTGTAGTTCTCCTTGCCTGGCAGATGGTCACCTTCTCATGGTGTCCTCAGTAGCCTTTTCTCTGTGTCTTCCCTTTTTTTGTTTACAATTAACTTTATTATTATTTATTTTTGTATATATTACAGGGTGCAAATGCCACTTTGCTACGTTGCTGGACTGCATTGTGGTGAGGTCAGGACCTTCAGTGCATCCATCACTGGAGTAATGAACAGTGCACTCACCAAGCAAACCCCATCAGGCTCCCCCACCCTCCTGAGTCTCCATTGTCCATCATTCCACACTCAGTTTCCATGTGTGCACATTATTTACCTCCCACTTATTAAGAACATGTGTCATTTGTCTTTCTGTGTCTGAGTTGTTTCACTTCAGATAAGGGCCTCTAGTTCCATCCACTTTGCTGCAACATTTAATTCTTTTTTATGGTTGAAGAGTATTCCATTGTTGATTTTTCCATGGTTGATTTTCTTTCTTCACTATTGTAAATAGTGCTGTGAGCAACAAAAGAATGCAGGTGTCTTTTTTGATATAGTGATTTTTTCCTTTGGGTAAATACCCTGTAGTGGGACTGCTGGGGTTTGTGGTAGTTTTGTTTTTGGTTCTTTAAGAATTCTCCATCCCGGCTTGGTGCCTGTGGCTCAATGGGCTAAGGCGCTAGCCACGTACACCTGAGCTGGCGGGTTTGAATCCAGCCCAGGCCCACCAAACAACAATGACGGCTACAACCCAAAAATGGCTGGGCGTTGTGGTGGGCGCCTGTAGTCCCAGATACTTGGGAGGCGGAGGCAAGAAACTGGCTTGAGCCCAGGAATTGGAGGTTGCTGTGAGCTGTGATGCCACGGCAGTCTATCCAGGGTGACAGCTTGAGGCTCTGTCTCAAAAAAAAAATAATAATAATAATTCTCCATCCTGTTTTCCGTAGAGGTTGCACTAATTTAGATTCCCACCAACAGTATATGAGTGTTCCCTTTTCTCTGCATCCTTGTCAATATCTATTTGTTTTTTTCTTTTTAATAAAATCCACCCTCATTGGTATAAGAAGATATCTCATTGTGGTTTTAATTTTCATTTCTCTGGTTAAGTGTTGTTGAATATTTTTTCATGTGTTTATTGGCCATTTATTGGAATATGTCTATTCATGTATTTAGCTCACTTTTTTTTTTTTTGTAGAGACAGAGTCTCACTTTATCGCCCTGGGTAGAGTGCCGTGGCGTCACACTGCTCACAGCAACCTCCAGCTCTTGGGCTTAAGCGATTCTCTTGCCTCAGCCTCCCGAGTAGCTGGGATTACAGGCGCCCGGCTATTTTTTTTGTTTTGCAGTTCGCCAAGGCCGGGCTTGAACCCGCCACCTTCGGTAAATGGGGCCGGCGCCCTACTCGCTGAGCCACAGGAGCCGCCTCCGGGCACTATCTTGAAGCTCTGTCTCAAAAAAAAAAAAAAAATCCTGTTGCATAGCTAATTGCCAATGAGTAATGCAGACAATGAGTATTAGAGGAGTTCAAAAGAAGTTTGGAAACACCCTAGACATTTTGCATCTACTATTTGGGATGTAGAATTTTTCACCAAATTTTTACCATCACAGAGTATTTTTTAAGAGAAAGTATTTTCCATGGAAAACTTGTTATCCAAATTTAGTTCCATAATTTTCTCTACAGCACAACTAAATGGTTTCCAATTTTTCCATCTTTTCTTTTAAAAAAAAGATGACTGTCTTTGATTGGTCTAAATAATTTTTAAAGTTTTTATCTTTTTTTTTAAGAGACAAAGACTTGCTCTGTCACTCAGGCAGGAGTGCAGTGGTATTATCATAGCTCACTGCAACCTCAAATTCATAGGCTCAAGTGATCTCCCTGCTTCAGCCTACTCAGTAGCTGGGACTATAGGCTCACACTACCATATCTGGCTAATTTTTCTATTTTTTGAAGAAACAGGGTCTCACTCTGGTTCAGGCTGGTCTTGAAATCCTGGCTTCAAGCAGTCTTCCTGCTTCAGCCTCCTGAAGTGGTAGGATTACAGGCACGAACCACCATTTTTTTTTTATTTTACAGAAATTACTTTCTGTGAGGGTAAATTCTGTTCTAATTCCATTTTTCTTTTTCTTTCCTTCTTTTTTTTTTTTTTTTTGAGACTGAGTCTTACTATGTCACCCTCGGTAGAGTGCCATGGCACCACAGCTCACAGCAACCTCTAACTCTTGGGCTTAAGCGATTCTCTTGCCTCAGCTTCCCAAGCATCTGGGACTACGGGTGCCTGCCACAACACCCAGCAATTTTTTGGTTGCAGTTATTGTTGTTTACCAGGCCCGGGCCTCAGTGTATGTGGCCAGTGCCCTACTCACTGAACTACAGGCACCAAGCCACTAATTCCACTTTTCAGTGAAGATGTATTCAATTAGTTGCATTGTATTTATTTTTAATGGCTTTATTTAAATATAATTCACATATCATACAATTTATCCATTTAAAAGGTACAATCAATGTTTTTAGTATACTCAGATATGTGTCATCATTACCACAATCAACTTTAGACATTTTTACTAGTCCCAAAAGAAACCCCATACCCATTAGCAGTCTTTCCCATTCTCCCTGGACACCTTGCTTAAGCAACAATTAAGTTGCTCTTTCTTTATGGATTTGCCTTTTCTGAACATTTCATACAAATGAAATCATAGAGTAGGTGGTTTTTTGTGATTGGCTTCTTTCACTTAGTATGTTTTCAGATTCTTGCAAGTGGCATATATTAATACCTCATTCCTTTTTATTGCTGACTATTTCATTGTGTGGATATGCTATATTTTATTTCTCCATTTACCAAGTGATAGGTCCATTCCACTTTTTGGCTATTATGAATATGCTGCTATGAATATCCATGTACAAATTTTTGTGAATGTACATTTTTATCTTGGGTATATACCTAGGAGTGGAGTTGCCAACTGGTTCCATTTGTCTTTTCCTAATTTTCCTAGTTAACACTCCTGCATTGTGCTTTCTTTTATAAAAAAAATAGAAAGACACACAGAGATAGATAGAAAGAGAGACAGTCAGAGAGAGGCTGTACCTGTTCAGGTGTCTTATCTGAAATTCTTGAGTTCATGGCAGGTTCAATAATCATGGGGTTGTAATGATGGCATCAAAGTAACAGGGTGAAAACATCCTACTACTTTTCCTACAAAGGAAAAGTTTTCTTCCAGAAAAGAAATTCAAACCTGAGTTGAGCTTGTTTTTCTAAAGAGCTGGAGAGAAGAAAAAAAGAATAGCATTCCTTTTTTTTTAGACAGAGTCTCATTCTGTCACCTTGGGTTAAGTGTCATGGCATCATCATAGGTCACAGCAACCTCAAACTCTTAGGCTCAAGTCATCCTCTTGCCTCAGCTTCCCAAGTAGCTGGAACTACAGGCACCTGCCACGAGGGCTGGCTAACTTTTTCTACTTTTAGTAGATACAGGGTCTCGGTCTCGCTCTTGGTCAGGCTGATCTCGAACTTCTGAGCTCAAGCAATTCACCAGCCTCACCCTCCCAGAGTACTATCATTACAGCTTGAGCCACCATGTCTAGCCTAAGAAGATGACATTCCATTAGGGTTCATAGCACAAACAAAAGCCTGGTGACTGGATTGAGTATGGAGTACTTGGGGGATAAGTAAAAGGTAGTAGAAGGTCAGGCTGAAATGATTTATGTGTGATCACACCATCAAGGGCTTTGAATGGCAAACAGGGGTTTAAAGACTAAATTTCATGGTTTTAGGGGAGCCTCTGGAGGCTGGTTTAGCAATGTCAGTCAGGTGATCAGATCAGATGGGTATGATCACAGCAATGACTGGCAGGTATAGGCAGGATGGGCCTAAGCAGGGAGACATCTGACATAACATACCCTCATCCTTAGGAGGCTGTTGCAGCAATTCAGGGCAGAGGTAAAGGTTTTGCGCATAGCCAGCTGGAAATTGGTAGCTTAAATATTGATTCAGTGGGCAAAAGCTGCATTCATCTTGGGGCTGGTTCCCTAAAAGACACGTGCCTATATGCAAGGAACTCATCATTTCCCTATTACATAAATTGATTAGGTCATCAGAGTCAAGACTGATGCCAGAGATTTGCTGCTAATCAGGCTAGAATACAAGTTGGAAGACAAGGTAGCTCTCTGCCAACTGAACAAGGAGCTAGTCCCAGAGGCACAGAACACTGCAGCAAAGCGTCCTGTACCTGCTGGGGAAGTCTGGGCAAAGACAGCCTCTGAGAGACCTGGTAATGCCCTTCAGCTGCATCTGGAGTCTTCAGGGCCAACTCCTGGAATGCCACTTCTCAAGGCTTTTGTCAGAGGTCACCAGCCAAGTGGAGTCCAGCCCCAGCGGTCCATGACTGGGTTATCCTCACTGCCTGCAGAAGCTTGTAAGTTGGGGGAAGAAACCCTAGGGCAGCATCTGTAGAGAGTCCAGGGGAGGCAAAAACTTGGAGAAAGAGGAGATGACTTCATTTTGACAATAATTGTCGGTAATGACAATAATTTGTGTTTGTGTAAGCCTCCCACGGTGCTCTATAAAAGAAGAAGGCTCAGCTTTCTGAGTGGATAAGATATTCTCCCTCACACAAAGCCTCCCCTACCCCATTCTAAGAACTCTGTAAAATTAGCCATCTGCCACCCAGTGGTAGGAAGCCTAGCTCTGACTGCGGTGGTGGTGGTGGCGAATCTCCTCTTCTGTGCCCGACCTAACACAGAGGGGAGTACAGTTGGATCTATCTATAAACTGCAGCAGCATCTCTGGAAAGCCCTAAGCCTCCAACATACCCTTGTTTGGGCAAATCAAAGTCCAAAGTCAGATGCTTTTCAGCTTTCTGCAGCTCTCCTGCCCCCAACCCACCTCTCAGTCTGTGTCAGAGGAGGCTGGTTTCAAAGTGGTGAAATTCTCAAAGAGTGGTGGAGGGAACAACTTGGAGCACCCTGAGTCAGACCCGCTTTGGGTTGACCTTACTGAGGCGTGCTTCCGACTCTGAAGTCCAGAGAACACCACACTCTGCATCTTGCTACAGTTCACCCACCTGGGGTATCTAACACAGTGACTATGATTATCTTTATTTTCTGCCATCCATATGTAATATGCTTATCATCAGGATCCTCCTCCCCACAGCCTGTAGAAGCAAGGACAGACAAGAAGCTGTCCGCCCTAAAAAGGCTTTCTGGCTATACTGAGGTTTCTTCGCCACAGAATTTTGTAGCCCGAGCAAGCAGCCTTGCGTCCAGCAGATAAGAGCCCTTGGCAGCTTTTCCTGCCGCGGTGAAGTGGAGGAGGCAACCAGTGAGCTTCCCTACACCTCCCCTATTCCTTTGCCCTCTACCGAAGCCAGTGTTTTAATCAGTGTCCCCTACCCCGGGCTGGAGGGGTTAGTGAGTTGGGGTACCGAGAGGAGGTCCGACAGCCCTACGGCCCCAGGAGCCTTCTCCTCCGATGGCACCTCGGCTCCCCACTCGCTTTTGACTCCTCCCCCGTCTCTATTCCGCAGCGTCTCCGCCCTGTCAGCACCCTGCTTCAGCGATTGCACCTGCCTCGAGTTTGGGAGGGGCACCCGGGAGGTAGGAAAATAAAACAAGGAAGGTTTGGGGAGCACGGCGCAATGGGTAGAGCGGACTCGCCGGGTGTCTTCCTCCTCCGCAGCCCAGATGCCACCCACCCAGCGGCTGCGGCACCGATGCGCTGTCCGCGGTGCTGACGCCGGCCGCCCGCTCGGTCGCGAGGGGGAGCAAACGCCCGCGTCCGCAGGTCGCTTAGAGCCTAGTAGCCACCTCTCCCCACTTCCCAAGCAGTATCATTTTCCTAAAGGAACCCTCTGAATCCTGGCGCTGCAGCTGGATCCAGGACGAAAGAGTGAGCGAAGGGAACTTAAACTTCAGTTAGAGCCTGAGAGCCCAATGCCAGGGATTCGCGTCGTGCGGCCCCAAGCCCTTGACAGCGCAGAGCACCATCAAGTTGAGCAAAGTTTCGCCGCAGCTTGAGATAGAGAGATTCCGGAGGCGAGGCGCAGAGAAGGACGCGGTTCCCTGGCGGGGTAGTAGCCGCACCGCAGTCGGATAACCTGTGCCGGTGCCCCGCATCAGTGCCACCAGAACCACCGGGAGGCGTCGCAGCAGCCCAACTCTCCACCCCCTCGCTCCATTCCTTACTCACCCCTCCCCAACACCCCGCCCTGGGCGCCAGTGACTCCGCCTCTCGGTGCCGAGCGACTCTTCGGCTGGAGCTGGGAAGGGAGCGCTTCCCCGGACTGGGCTCGGCTCTGAGGCTACGAAGCCGACGCCGACAGCTCAGCCCTGGGGGCAAGAGCAAGACTGTCCCCACAGCCCGCACCTAGGAGCTGCTGAGCCCTGCACGCCTCATGGGACGCCTCCGGAGGCTGTCTCCTCACCCTGCTGCCGCGTCCCTGTCCTAGGCGCCCGGGCTCCACGGCCCGCCCCGCCGGCAGCCCGCGGCCTGTCTGGAAAGGAGTATGAGGCCCGGGGCCCCGCGGACGCCAGCCACAGGGCGGCAGGGGCCTAGCTGCGGAGCCCCGCGCCCGAGGGCGGCGGGTAAGAAGCCGCGGGAGCCGGCGAGGCGTCGGGGCGCGCAGAGGAGTGCCACAGCCCTGGCGCCCGCTGGGCCGCGGGACTCGTGCGTGGCCTGAGCGCCGGAAAGGAGGCGGAGGCGCCCTCCGTCCGGGTTCTGAGAGAGACGGCGAGGGGCTCCACGGCGGCCCCCGACTCCTAGCCACCATCCTCACGCTCCTGCTCCCGCGGGGGGGATGTCGCGGCCCGGGCCCCGAGCGCCTCCTCGGCCCCGGGGCTGAGCTCCGGACCATGTCCTCCCGCAGCCCCCGGCCCCCGCCCCGCCGCTGCCGCCGCCGCCTGCCGCGCCCCTCCTGCTGTTGCTGCTGCTGCCGCCGCTCGCACCTCAACGAGGACACCGGCCGCTTCGTGCTGCTGGCGGCGCTCATCGGCCTCTACCTGGTGGCGGGCGCCACAGTCTTCTCCGCGCTCGAGAGCCCGGGCGAGGCGGAGGCGCGGGCGCGCTGGGGAGCCACGCTGCGCAACTTCAGCGCGGCGCACGGCGTGGCCGAGCCGGAGCTGCGCGCCTTCCTCCGGCACTACGAGGCCGCGCTGGCGGCGGGCGTCCGTGCCGACGCGCTGCGCCCGCGCTGGGACTTCCCGGGCGCCTTCTACTTCGTGGGCACCGTGGTCTCAACTATAGGTGAGCGGCGCGTCCCGCACGCGTCTTTCCTCTCAGCGCCTTTCACCAACAGCCGGCCCGCCCCTCGGTTCTTCCCTTCCCTTCTAATGTGCCTTGGCTGACTTTCGTCTGTCCCTGTCCCTTCTGCCCCGACCGTCTCCCTCCTGCTGCTTCCTCTATCTTTCCTGGCTTGGGCGCAGGAGGAAAGCCCAGCTCTGGCGCTCACACAGCGGTGACTCGCCTGTGTAGCCGGATGGAAAGAACCTCGCCCAGGCGCAGGGTAGCCGGGGGCTGCCTGCGCTCCAGCAGTTCTGGCAGGCTGCGGGACCTGACGACCTCTGTGCGCCTCAGTTTTCTCCTCTACGTGTGGAAGAGGTGATGATATGTGTCAAGGGCTGCTTTTTCTTTTTCTTTTTCCTATTCCTGGCTACCCTACACCCCGGGCCTCAATTTCCTTATCCAGGTGATTTCGAAAGCCCTTTCCTGCCTCCACCCTCAGCATGTTTATTTCCTCTTCTTTCCCTCTGCCTTCTTTCTTCTTCACCCTGAGTCTTCCCCTCAGCGGCCTCTAACCTTTTCACTCTGGGAAGGGCGACCACTTGCCCCAGAATCGTTTTCCCTCGATTTCCTTCCTGCCTACTTCTACAATCCACACAGCCCTCCTCCAAAGTAAAGCCTGTTAGCTGGAGTCCCGGATTTCTGCACCCCTCCCTGGTAAGCCCTCACTCCCAGCCTTATCTCCAATATCTTGACCTCTTTCTTTGTTCCCTTGCCATTTTCTCCAAACTGTAGTGGCACCAAGGGATAGCTGTAAGCAGGGACAGTTTCCATATACTTTCCATTATCTCTTTTCCCTATTTTTGGCTTAACCGGCTTATGTTTTCTCAATTTGACCAAAAAGACTGTGTAAATAATCCTTCACTCTCCCTCCCCGCCACAGCCGGATTGCTGCCTCTGAGCTCTTGTGGAGAAATTCTGGAGTCGCCACTGCTGTCCACCTCACCACTTTCCTCGTCTTTCTTCCTCTCCTCTCACTCACTTTCCCATGCTGCCCTTTCCCTGGCCCTGGGTGTCACACCGCACCACCCCTCCACATCCCTATTACTCACCTGCGTAGAGTGCAGAAGAAATACAAGTTCTCACTTTGACAAGACTGTGTGTCCCCCATTCCTGCTTCTAGTCCCAGGGTGGGAGAAGGCACTTGGCTAGTCACCTCTAGTTACCCCCGGCACTGTACCTGGTGGTGCAGTTTTGGAGGAGGGGGCTGGATTTACTGGACTGAGAAGTGAAGGATGTCATAGACACGCCTTCCGTGGGTGGGTTCTGGAGTGGTTTGGTATGCCAGCTCAGAGGCAGGGGCATGGACTCTAACTGACCAGTATAAGCCACCACAGATGGCTGTTGGAGGCAGGGAGAGGCTACATCCCCGTGCTGCATATGAGCAGCCAGAGATTCTAAGAGTGTGTGTATAGTCTATGAAAGGACTTCCTTGCCTTCAATGATTTTTCATGTGTCATGCTTGATCTGATTATTTTAAATAGAAAAGGCAAATATGGCCCAAGTCCAAGGCACACACAAATTGGATAAAAATACCTTTTAAAAGCTATATCATGTTGTTATGGTGATAGAAGATATAAAATGACCCCCTCAAAAATCCCCTTTTAAGAGCTGCATCAAGTTGCTATAGCAACTAGAGTTTTTTTTTTTTTTTAAGTCCTTAAAAGTACTAAGGATTTTGCTTGGTCCTAGAGGATGACATCATGTGTTCAAGGCTCCTTATTGACTTGCACTCTTCCTCTTGTAAACACACCCTTTTGCTTTCTTCTTCATAGACGCACCTGTGCACATATTGGGTGGTCACAACATTTTTTTTCCCAATGTCGTGCTTTGACTTCCTAATGTAGCCCAGTGGGTAAAGAGGAAGCTGTTGGCAGTGTCCTCTGCCCCCCTGGGCCTTGAGTACGTCCAAATAGGGCTCCATTCCAGTGACCTGAGTTCTCTGTGCCTCTCTGATGAGCTCCATAAATCTTTTGTTCACAGTCCCTTTGGACACAGAGATTCTGAGGCCAGACACAGCTTCTAAAGTTTCTCTCTCAGCTCTTTGCATAAAATCACATCAGCATATTGGGAAATTGTTCTATTCCCCAGCCTTTAATCTACTGGTAGGATTGGCTCTTTAGTCAAGCAGAAAGAAACTATATTCTCTTTCTTGATTTGTGTTTTCTGCTGTAAGCAAGCCACATAGCAAGGCTACACAAGAAGCATGTGGCCATGTTGCAAATGACCCAGCATGTTGCTTCCAAAATCTTCAGGAAAACATTTGAGCCAGCCTATGGATGACTCAAGGTTGAACTAGTCCTCTGGTTCAACCTAGTCCTTTGGCAGAGATACCAAAACAGCCACACAAGTAGCAGGGGCTCTGCCAGTAATTCACCTGCTGGGGCATTCTGCAGCAGTGGTTACTTCTGTCAGTCATATAAGTTCTGCTGAATCCTCAAGTAATGGATTGGCATTTTAGCCTTCTCTTTGAAAAACACACTTGGATGAGATTTAGGGAAAGACCTAAATAGGTCTATTTCTCTTCTGTTTACTTGGTTTCTTTCCCTTTAATTCCCTGAGTCTTTAGAGACAATTATCATTATTACTAATGCTTTTATAGATTCAACAGCTCAAGAAGCTCAGTCCAAAATGGGCAGTCAGTATTTTTATCTGCCACCTGATCAGGTGAAGAGGAATTTAGCATATATTTGACTTGATTTTATTTGATGAGTGAATATCACAGTGCGTTTGGTTCATATTGTAGTGTGGAATTCAAGGGACCAAAATGATTTGGTTCAGCTATTTACACTGCTGAATCCAACAGGACATTTGTGTGTGTGTGTGTGTGTTGTGTAGACCCAGCTAAATGATTCATCTAGAGTTTAGTATAGAAAAACCCTTCCTTCTTTCATTCCTTAAATATGATGTACTGTGGGTATGAGGCCCAGTGCTATATTTTAAAAGGTTAAAGCTTATTCTATGGCAAAGTTTAAAGCATAGTTTTTGAGACAGAGTCTCACTCTGTTACCCTTTTAGAGTGCCACAGCATCATCATACCTCACAGCAACCTTAAACTCTTGGACTCAAGAAATCTCTTTACCTCAGCCTCCTAAGTAGCTGGGGCTATAGGCCTGCACTACTCCAACCCGGCTAGTTGCTTTTGCTCAGACTGGTGTCGAATTCTTGAGCTCAAGCAATCCACCCACCTCAGCCTCCTGGAGTGTGAGGATTACAGGCATGAGCCACTGTACCCGGCCTGGTTAAAGCATATTCTAACATGAGCAGCTGGATTGCAGTATTTATAAGCAGCATATCTTGGCCATTCTCACTAAGGATACATAGAACAAGAAGGAGACCTTTGGTGTAATCCCCTATGGCACAGTGTTAAGGGGCTTGTCTAAGGTTGCATAGATAATGAGGGATTCGGTAAGGTCCAGAACTCAAATGTGTAGTGTATGTTCCCCCAATTTCATGCATATAATTGGTGGGAACATTCTTGTCTGAGACTGAAAAATTTAACAAATGCTGTGTGTCTGTCCATCTGAATAGTATGTGTGTGTGTGTGTGTGTGTGTGTGTGTGTATTTTCTGACACCAGGGCAGGGACTGGTTTGATGATGGCTGTCAACTCATTATGTCCAGGGAAATCGTGAAGAATAAGATACATCTTACAGGTCAGACAGGTTAGAAGCATCTGGCAGGTCTTAAACAGCTGGGCAGGCAAGAGCCAGTATAAAGAAGGTCAGAGACAGAGGAATTAGAAAGGAAACATTCTTGTAAACTCTGGTCCAAGGACAGAAGCCACTTACATTTTGCCTTCTTTTGCACTGTAGGTTGTGTGCACACTCTCATTTGCACTTACACACACTCTTAAAGATTATATGTGTATACAGGAGGAGAGGAAGGGGCAAAAGCAGGCTTTCAGTCAGTGGAAGACATAAAGAAAGATTTAGATACAGCTGTGTGTGCTCCAGTTTAGATGAGATAGAATATTTGTCCTAACATTTGGTTTGAATAGTGCCCTATATCCAGAGCGGGGCAGTTTGCTATTGTATAAACACATATGTATCCACACAGCACAAATCCCACGGGAATATTTTGCTGTGATTATTCAGCAATAGTTAAGGCTGTATAGAAAGTGAATAAGAGGCTCGGCTCTCGTAGCTTAGTGAGTAGGCCGCCAGCTGCGTACTCCGAGGCTGGTGAGTTTGAGCCAGGCCTGGGCCTGCTAAACAACAATAACAACTACAACTGAAAAATAACCAGGCATTGTGGCTGGCGCCTGTAGTCCGAGCTACTCAGGAGGCTGATGCAAGAGAATTGCTTAAGCCCAAGAGTTTGAAGTTGCTGTAAGCTATGTTGCTACAGCACTCTTCTGAGGGTGACATAATGAGACTCTGTCTCCAAAAAAAAAATTCAATAAGAATAGCTTGAGCAAAATAAAAATCTACTTTGTGATCTAAATTATTCATACTGATTGCTTACACTGAACTGAAATCCAAGGCAATTATTATTTTTCTCATTTACGCTATGTGACATAGTCACTAGGGGTTGAAATCAAGTTTGTTTTAATGTGAACGCATCCGTATATTCACCCCTCCCTTTAACAAACATCCAAGACAAGCGTAACTCATCATAGATGCCTGTGTGGCCTTTGTGCATCACTATCTACATCCCCTGTGGTGACATGAACTCCTAAAGATAAAAGTGGTGGCTTGTGGTCTTTTAGTACTAAATAATGTTTCCAGAGGCCATACTCTAGCTCAGAGATATTCAAAACCATTCAAAGAGTATTAACCCGTCAGTTCATATCCTAAACGATATTTTACTGGTTTACTTTGAAAAAATTAAAAGGAAACTCTCCACTGAAGTTTTCATTATGCATCTGCTGTCAGACTTACACATAGGAAAGAACATATTTAAAAGTCTTTCTCAAATGGCATCTCGATATAAACAGAAATATTTTTGCTTCCTTTTATTAGGTTTTCTGGCAGTGTGTTTTAGCTATAAAGCTAAAATCATGCCGCTGTAGACGGGATGGTGTAGGTATAAGAGCTGTCACTTTTGGCACTGCATAATTTAGCTTGCAACTTTCAGAATTAGGCACACTTAATTATTCAGCCATGAGATTAGTAACAAGTCCTAACTTTTTCCCCCTTTTTCAACATGGATTTTTTAAAAATGTTTTTGCTACAAAGGAAACCAAGACATTATAAGGCCAAATGTCACAACCAGATTTACATTGAGCTTTTTTTCTGGCATGTATGTAATCCATTTGGAGGTGGTTTTGATACCTGGGATGAAATACATCGTCCGGAAGGAAAAGAGTACCTTTCCTTACTTATTTCTCTCATCAACTATTTTTTATTGAAAGATGATGCTATGACAGCTTTAAAAGACATTTAGGGCAAAAGTATCTCATTAAATTTGAAGATCTGGGTAGAAAGCAGAAAATATATTTTCTTTTCTTTTTTATGAGACAGAGTCTCACTTTGTCACTCTTTGTGGAGTGCCATGGCATCATCATAGCTCACAGCAACCTCAAACTCTTGGGCTCAAGCAATCCTCTTGTCTCAGCCTCCTGAGTAGCTGAGACTATTGGCACCCACCACAGTGACCAGGTAGTTTTTCTATTTTTAGTAGAGACAGGGGCTCACTCTTGCTCAAGCTGTTCTCAAACTCCTGAGCTCAAGCAATCCATTGGCCTCAGCCTCCTAGAGTGCTGGGATTATAGGCATGAGCCATTGTGCCTGGCCAGAAAATGCATTTTCATTCACTGTGCCATCCCCTGCATCCAGCATTGGACTCAGCCCATAGTAAACACTCAATAATTATTGACTAAATGAGTAAAAGAACAAGTTACTCTTAATATCACTGTCCCAAGCACCACTCTTTTCATTTTTTTCAGGTTCCCCTGCAGTTCATTGTCATACCTGTTGTAGAAAAAAAAAAAAAAAAAAGGAACTGATATGTGCTAAGCTATTTTACTTCTGTTAACATTTTATCATCAGTGTTGTTCTGTGTTCTCACATAGCCTTCACAGGCTGGTTTTAGTGGGAATGTAATATTCCATCCAGTTGACATTCTATAATTCCCTTCCCCTATTGCTAGGTAACTGGGTATTTCCCAGTTTGGGCTATTTTGAGTAATGCCACAGTGATCATCTTTATGCATGTGGCCTTTTCTTTAATATCTCTTGGGATGACTTCCCAGCAGTGAAATTGCAGAGTCAATGATACTGCTATCTTCATGATGCTTGTGGCCAGCCTTGTTGACTGAGAGACTGTCTGGTCTCTCTCTATCTGAGCCTACGCCTCTACAAAGCCTAGAAGAGATTGGAGAGTTATCCAGCTAATTGCTCCATGGAAACAGGCCACACATCCACTTGGTTTTCTCTAGGATCATACTCTGTTCCAGGAGCTAAGCTGCCTCCTGAACACGGCTGCGGCTTTAGTGTCTTCAGCCTTTCTTGTTTTAATGACAGCTGCTTCCTTTGAGGGGTTTTGGGAAAGTGATGAAGGGCAAGAAGGTTAAACTGGTAGGTAGCTACCCAGCCATCAAAGACTAAGATAAGAGTGGCACCTGGACCCCCTTTCCTCCTAATCCTAGGCTCCTGGGAATGGTCTGCCACTGTCCTTGGACCAAGCCAGCTAAGAGGGTGCATTCTCCCACTCAGCCCTGACTATGCCCAAGGCCCTAGCCTTCAACAGCCCAGAATTGTGCCCAATGTAACAAAGATACACTCCTAGAATATTCCACCTGGAAGCATCATAAAAATCCTCCAGAAGTTTCCCCAAGCATTTAAACCATTTTCTCAACAAAAGCTGACCAGCAGCCCATTACAGAAAACAGGTAGCAGCAGAGCTAAACCCTGACCATTGGGCTTCTCCTCCCCAGTTTTCTCTGAAGAGCCCTAAAGCAGTATTCCCTAACCTTTTTGGCGCCAGGGACTGGTTTCATAGAAAACAATTTTTCCATGGACAGTGGCAGGGGTGAGAGATGGAGGATGGAGGCAGCATTAGATTCTCATAAGGAGCATACAACCTAGACCCCTCACATGTGCATTGTATAGAGGGCTTCGCGCTCCTATGAGAATCTAATGCTGTTGTTGATGTAACAGGAGGTGGTGCTCACATGGTGATGCAAATGATGGGGTGTGGCTGTAAATACAGATGAAGCTTGGCTCAGTTACTCTCTGCTCACCTCCTGCTGTACAGCCCACTTCCTAACAGGCCACAGAGGGCACTAGTCCATAGCCTGCAGATTGAGGGCTGTGTTCTTGGAGGGTCTTGAAACACTTTCTATGGAATTGGGAAACGGTACTGGGAGAGAGTAAAGAGGGGTACTGAAGCCCCTTGGCCTTCACCCCAAGCCAACTGTTGGTTTCCACTGCTGCTTTGCGGTGCTGGCCTGAGGAAGTTCTACCCTAAAACCTGCCATTCCCTAGCTAACTTCTGGGAATCCAGGCCCTGTCTTCAGATAGTCAGACATTGCGGTGAGAGATGCTCTGGACCTGTCTGTGAGTGTCACTCCCTCCCTGGGCTTGGCCAACCCCCAGCTCAGGGCTCAGCTCCTGGTTCATTAGCAGGTCAGGTAGGTTAGTGCCTTCAGTCTTGGAAGTAAGAACCATCATGTTCGTCATTTTACAGTGAGAAACTGAGGTGAGGAAAAGTACAACCACTCTCCTGGAACACACAGCTTGTAAGTAGTAGAATTGGACAGCTGATGTGCATGGGGTCCTTGAAAAATCAAGCTTTGGGGGACTTGCTTCACGTGCTTCTTCCAAACCCCAGAGGACTCATTCTGAGGTGACCTCATATCCAGAATCATAATTCCAACTTTTACAGTGTCTGGATACAATGTGGTTATACTCACTGTAACAGATGTTGCAGACTGGGAAGCCAGGGTGACATGGAGCAGTGCTTCTCAAACTGTCATGTGTATGTGACCTCCCTGGGAATCTGGATACAATGTGGTTATGCTTACTGTAACAGGTGTTGCAGACTAGGAAGCCAGGGTGGCATGGAGCAATGCTTCTCAAACTGTCATGTTTATGTGACCTCCCTGGGAATCTGGGTTCCATGAAGGTTTCTGTTCAGAAGGTCTGAGGTGGAACCTGAGACTCTACATTCCTCACCAGCTCACAGCAGCACCTGTGCAACTGGGCCCTAGACAATATCTGGAGGAGCCAGAGTCTGCAGAAGCAGCAGTGAGCTGAGCACTAGGAGCAAAGACCCAGCTCAGCCACTCACCAGCTGTGCAGCTTTGAGCAGGGCACATCACCACCTGGTGCCTCGGTTTCTCTACTCCTAAAAAAAAGGGAGTGCCTGAGATGACCAAGTCCCTTCCAGCTCTGACATTCTCATGTGCGGGAAATCCATTTGCTCATATCCTCCCAATAGAGTTTAGTGTAGACTCACCACGCCCACTCTGCAGCCTGCCTTCCTGAGCTCCAGTTCCAATTCTACTACTTACAAGCTGTGTGTTCCTGGAGAGTGGTTGTACTTTTCTTTGCCTCAGTTTCCTCCTCTGTAAACTGACAATCATGATGATTCTTGCCCCCTGGGGCTACGTTAAAGATTGAAGGTCCTAACCTACCTATACAGTGCCTGGTAACCCTGGGTGGCATTAGCTCCCCAGAACTGGTCAACCCTGTTGGTGAGCCCTGCACTGCCTCCCTGTGTGGGAGGGAGACCAAGATACTTATCCCCTGAGGCTCACCCAACCTCACTGCCCTGTGTGTGGCCCTCTGAGTCTCAGCCACCCCTGCAATGTGGCTTCGGCCACACTCTAGCTGGCCACTCCCTCTTGGGCATGTTGCTGTCCTATCCTATTACATAACTAGCCTAGAAGGGTGCTTTTCAAGATGCTTTTTCTTTTGGTCCTCAAAGAAATTAATCATTCCTCATATATGTGGTGCTCTTTAATTATTGTAATGAAGGTGCCTAGGGAATAACTGGGTGCTTCTGACCCCCACCCAGAGCAGCACTCCAGGCAGCTACACCTCTGCCTGCCCTCTTTGTTCCCCACATGTGCTAGGGCCTCTTGGCCGTTCGGGCTTAGGAGAAGGTCATGGAGCTGAGAGCAGCAGAGAGACTGGCAGGCTAAAGCCAGCCCCCCTCCCCCCCACATTGCTCTGAGGTGACCCAATATCAGGACAACTGAGGTGGTGGCCACCGGAGGATGGCACTACAGCAGACAGCCCTGTGTGGGTGGGAGCCAGGCTGCTGCACCTTGCTGCTACCATAGCTCCTGGATGGATGGAGAAAGCACCAGCGCTCCATTCCCAGGTGTAGCCCCCCAGGGCAGGACGGGAGCTGGGGCAGGGGCAGTTGCACAGCCTGTCAGCAGCTCCCCTTTCCAGGTTCCACCAAGCCAGCAGCCAGGGCTCTTGTTCTGCCGACCAAGGAGGATGATGAAGGCACAACTGGTCTCGTTGATTGGCTACCACCCCTCCCCACTATGTGCTGTGCTTGCCAATATGCTGTGTTTTTGTCTGTATTTCCTCAGAAACCTCCCCCAAACCCGAGGACAGCAAAGATGAGATCCCATTTCACAGCTGAAGGGACAGGCTCAGGGAGTTTCAGTGACTTTCTTGGTATCACACAGCAAGTCAATCAATGGCAGGAGAGAGGCTCCTGACGACGCAGGGTCTTCTCTCCTGCCCCTGAACTGTGTAGTACCTTTACAGAAGGTGAAGAATCCCAGCCCAGTCTGGAGTCTGCTGGGTTGTGGGGGTGGAGGAGGAGGATGGGGGGTTTCAATAAGGACTAACACACAGCTTGGGGACTCTGGGGTTTGGCTGTGCTGGGCTGCTTGTAGTCTCATGGCTGCTCCAAGTGAGGGTTGCCTGTTTTCCACCCTCCACCACCCAGTGCCTATCCAGGAAGGAGGCTGCCAAACAGAGGGGTAGAGGGAGACAGCATTTGCTTCCTGTGGGGCTCACTAAAACTCCAGGAGCTTGGCTCGGCGCCTGTGGCTCAACAGGCTAAGGCGCTAGCCACGTACACCTGAGCTGGCGGGTTCGAATCCAGCCCGGGCCCGCCAAACAACAATTACGGTTGCAACCAAAAAATGGCCGGGCGGTGCTCGCTTCGGCAGCACATATACTAAAATTGTAACGATACAGAGAAGATTAGCATGGCCCCTGCGCAAGGATGACACACAAATTCATGAAGCGCTCCATATTTAAAAAAAAAAAAACAATGGCCAGGCATTGTGGCGGGTGCCTGTAGTCCCAGCTGCTTGGGAGGTGGAGGTAAGAGACTCACTTGAGCCCAGGAATTGGAGGTTGCTGTGAGCTGTGATGCCACAGCACTCTCTGCAGGGTGACAGCTTGAGGCTCTGTCTCAAAAAAAGAAAAAAAACACTCCAGGAGCTTGTGCAGAAGGGAACTTTGGGGTTCCCTTCCCACTGCACCGAGCTCCTGCCCAGACCTGAGGTCTCTTAGCCTGGCACTTGGAATATCAGCAGTGGGCATAGAGGGGCAGGACAGAAAACCAACTAGCCAAAAGGTCCTCACTTACCAGCAGAGAAAAGTCTGGGGACATGGTCAGCTCAGGATTCAGCCCCTCGAGGGCTGGTTGGTTTAAGGGAGACTTTGACTAAGGTCATGTCCTGGGGGCAGACCTTGCCCAGACCTGGGGGGAACACATGAAACCAAGCACCTGCCAGTCACTCCCTCTCTGGCCACCCTGCTCCCCTCTCTGCTGCAGCTCCTCCCACCACCCCTGCAGCCCCCAGGCTCATAGTCCAGGCACTTTTAACCTGTAGGTCCTTGCTCTTGCTGTTCCCTTCACTTGGAATGCCCTTCCATCTCTCCTGGTTTCTATGGATGAACTTGGTCTTCAAGTCTCAGCTCAAATGGTGCCCCTGGTAAAGGACCTTCTATGACATCCCTTTTACTGGCCCTGGATGTGTGCTAATTATTTGTTTCCCTGCCAGCTTCTCTAGCTATGGTTTAGGCCTCTTTTTAGTGGGATAAGATGTGTCCAAAGCTGGCACAGCACATAGCTGTGCAGACAAATTAGTGTCCTTTCTTCTTCCTCCAGGTCAGCCGCTATGTCTTAGTAGTGTTTGTCCCTGATGAAATCAATAAAACAGTAATAATCATAATGGCTATCATCATAATAACAGCTACACATGGAATAACTGCTTTAAAGTGGAGCAAATCTATAGTTTCTGTCAGTCAGGGAGCATAATGCTTGGCACAAAGTAGGTGATTAATCAACATATGTTGAGTGGATGGAATGAATGAATGAATGAGTAACTGCAAACCCTGGACTGCTGGAAATTACCAAAAACAACAAAAAACTGAGCAATCTGGGCCCAGGCCAGGCCCTTGGAACCTTCAAGTGCCTCCTCCTTGCCCCTTCCTGCGCCTGCAGTGGGAAGGTCTGGCTGTGCACTGGCCTCTGCTGGACCATTGTCATAATCTTTCAGCAGCTGGCAGGTGTGCAGTGGGGCAGCCAGCTCATTCTGTATGGGACTCCCCTGCCTGACATTGCTGTCTCTGAGGCTCCCTGAGTCCACTGAGTCCTTGCCCTGACCCTGCCAGGCACTCAGTTAAATAAGGGTGCCTGGCTGAGCCAGAATCCCTGGGGCAAAGCCAAATTGAGGAGTTTCAAGCCTCAGCTATTGTCACCCCCAAAGAGTGGTGGGAGGCAAAGTTCAGTCCTGACCAAGGTCCCAGTTCTCCCACTGGCTCAGGTTCCACATCTGGCTCTGACCTTAGCTACATCTCTCAGCTGTAAAGAGGCCCTGCTGAATTCTACCTCTCAGCCCAAAATGCCACTTTCTCCCTTCACCTGCCCAGGACACACCCTTTAGAGTCTGAATACTGACTTGCAAATTTGATGGAAGTTTTATCAGTAATGAAATGCAATTCCACAAACCAGGAAAAGCCACCCCACCCACACAGCCCAGCACCATCACAGTGCCTCCAAAAATACTTGGGGAAGCTTTTATTGGAATCGGTTGTCCCAGCTTTCTGAAAAGTTTCAGTTGAGATAAACGCAAAGCCCAAATCGCACTCCGCGTGACTTTTCCATAATCCCTTTCCAAATGGCCATGATCTCCTTCCCTGCTGCCAAGCGTTCTGAATTCTGAGCGCCTTGTGTGAGCTTGTATAGCTGCTAACAGCAGGACCTGCCAAAAATGCTGTAGGGACAGCCCAGGACCAAGAGGGAGAGGAAAACACAAACCTCTGCCCATGCTGAGTTTGTTGGCATTTCCTATAGGGGTAGGGTGCATTTTGGAGGCTGTGCAGCTTTTGATTGTTGGGTTCTCATCTGAAATGGAAAGCCCAGAAAGAAAGCTGAGATTACATGTGAGCCAGTTCTGCAGGAGGGCTGGCAGTGCTGGTGGCAGGCAGGCAAGAGGTCCCTGCCTGTGTCAATGCAGAGCGAGGCTGCAGTGCCTGGCCCTGCCAGAGCCCACACTAACGTCATTCTCCACATTTCCTTTGGGGATGGTGAGAAATCATTTGTGTGACTGTTTCTTTAGCATCTGCCTCCCTGGCCAGATCCTGGCTTCCTGAAAGATGAGCACCTTGTCTCCTCTGTTCTTCATTGTGTCTCCCATTGCCTGACACAGGGTGTGGCACATGGGAAGGACTGCAGAAATATTTTTGGAATAAATGTAAATTTGAATGAAGGGTGTCTCCAAAATTCTCAACTCTACCTAGGCACCTGCTTTTTAAAAAGTAAAATATGAAATTCCCCATTTGCAAATGAGATGATGATTCACTTTGTAAAAGAAAGCTTCAGTTTTTGAAGGGATTCACTCTAGCGCTTTAGGAAGTAGCAAGGTATACCAGAGCATTTAAAGTGAGATGTGACTTGCAGCCAGTGTGTCAGGGAACCAGCAGCTGGGTGAAGTCCTCTTTACTGCCATTTCTACCTTCACACATGCCCCAAGCCCCTAAGGCAGCTCAGTCCCTAATGTCAAATTAGTAAGCAATACACATGACCAGAAGATGATTCAGAAGAGTGTATGACAAAGTTAGCCGGTTGTGTACCCTGTATTAAATGAAGCTTTTGGGGCCTCCTGAGCAGTCAAGCAGAGATTGCGTTGTAGGCTTATCATACGGAAATTGCCTTACAAAGCTCCTTGCCCAGCAAGGATGCATTATTCATGTCTCCATTTTAAGAATGGAGAAATCTGCATTGCCAAGAAACAATTTGCAGTGCAATGTAGGGAGACAGTGCTGAGGGCCCTGGTCCTGGGTGCAAATTTTGGCCCTTAGTGTGTTCACTGCTGCTACAATAGAATACAACAGACTGGGTAGTTTATTTAAAAAACATGTTGAGGGTGGCGACTGTGGCTCATCAAATAGGGTGCCAGCCCCATATACTGAAGGTGGTGGGTTCAAACCTGCCCTTGGCCGAATTGCAAAAACAGAAAAATAGCCAGGCATTGTGGTGGGTGCCTATAGTCCCAGCTACTCGGGAGGCTGTGGCAAGAGAATCGCCTAAGCCCAGGAGTTGGAGGTTGCTGTGAGCTGTGTGACGCCACGGCACTCCACCAAAGGCAATAAAGTGAGACTCTGCCTCTACAAAAAAACAAACAATAAAAAAAAACACGTTGATTTGGCTCATGGTTCAGGAGGCTGGAAAGTCCAAGATTGAGGGCACTGGCATCTGGAGAGGGGTATCACAAGGAGAGTGACTGGGAGACAGAAAATCAGCTCAAACTGATCCTTTGATCAAGAGCCTCTCCTGATAACCAACCCACTCCTGGGATAATGACATTAATCCATTAGTGTTAGTGACGGTGGAGTGTAATAATCTAATCTCCGCTTAAAGGTTCCACATCTCAACACCAATACAATAGCAATTACCTGGCTCGGCGCCTGTGGCTCAACGGGCTAAGGCGCCAGCCACGTACACCTGAGCTGGCAAGTTCGAATCCAGCCCCAGGACCCGCCAAACAACAATGACGGCTGCAACCAAAAAATGGCTGGGCATTGTGGCGGGCGCCTGTAGTCCCAGCTACTTGGGAGGCGGAGGCAAGAGACTCCCTGGAGCCCAGGAATTGGAGGTTGCTATGAGCTGTGATGCCATGGCACTCTATCCAGGGTGACAGCTTGAGGCTCTGTCTCA
>CAUYON010011939.1:0-21312 GCA_963573935.1 Arctocebus calabarensis | reverse complement strand
TTATTGTGTTAAGACATTTATATCCTACATTTAGTAAATTTCACATGTACCCTTGTAAGATGCAAAATAAATTCATTTGATTCTTAGTAATACTATAAGATAGCACAAAAGTTGTTTAAATAACTTAGAAATATTAAGTCTAACTCTAGAATTTTTGAACTTAACCTTTATGGAATATTGTCTCACAGTACTTTTCAGGAGTGTGTTTGCCATATAACGATCTTTTTTTCTTTGCAGTGTGGAGATCAGCTTATAAAACCTTGGATGAGTGAACACAAAGAAAGAAAAGTTCATAAAAAGGGGAAGCCAAATTTCTGAGTACAAATTCACAGCGCTGTTACTGAAGATTAACCACTGTCACCGCAATCTACTCTCCTTAATTAGGATATCTGTCTGGAGAACTCCTTCAAAGAAAGACAGGTCTGAGGATGATGGAAAGGGCTGATCTGTGCATTTATAATTTCTACATCTCTCGAGACCCTTCTTGCTTCTGAATTGGAATGCTAAGCTTAGAGCTTATACTTATAAACATTTTGTGGTTTTTTTCCCTTTAATCTTCTAGACTAATTCTTTTGCTTTTAGGTATTTTATGTATATCATAAATACCTAAATTATTTTTTATAAATTATTTATAATTTTTATAAATTATAAAGTTTTTGATCTTTTTTCTACACCTATTTTAATTATTTTGTGACATTCTTAATTATTCTTTTTAATTATATTGCGTGTATTCTATTAAAACCATTTATTATTACAGGTGTAGCTAATTAATAATATTTGATTTTATTTTACTTATTACTTTCAGTGTGAAGTTTGATTTTTTGGTGCCTCTTGTAAAAATTATAATTAGTTCTGTATTAAAGTATATAATGTGTGCTGCTCTTATGGAATGTGAATATAGCCTGGTGTAAACCAGAGTTAGGTCTTTATTTCCTTCTAGTTAACACAGCAATGAGCCCTGCATCCCTTTATCCCCCTCAGATAGACGCATTCCTTTAGCCAAAAGTGGTACCCATTGACTCTAAAATCATGACACTGAATAATTTGATAGACGTACACAAAAACTTACCTGTCCTGCCAGAACAGACACAAGAAAATTGCACACCATTTCATTCTAACTCTTTCTGTGAAATTACACATAATGGATAGGTAAGATTTATTTCAATCTCCACTACCAGCATCCATTGATGCCAATTTACATTCTTTACAGATTTGAGGGATAATTATGTGTAAATTAATATCATATATGTAATTATCCCTCAAATCTGTAAAGAATGTAAATTACAAAAACAATAATTACATATTATATATGTAATTATCCCTCAGGGTTTGTGGGATCATTACCTATACAATAGATTGTTTTATCTTTCTTATTGAATAGGGATGTTAAAGAAGGTTTAGCCTCAGAGAGAATTATCTTTATATTTCTATGTCTGTTATTTGAGATAGTAGGCAGGGAACTAAGACCCCCAGGTCTCAGAAGCCCGGTTGATCACTTATTACAATCCTGTCCAGAAATTCAGAATGCACAAGACTAGCCAGCGTCATCATTGCTTCCTTGATTACAATCTGAGTTTCACAAAAGATCACATGAATTCAGTGATCCTCCTTACTCTCCACTCATTTCATTAGTAAGAACAAAATTGCATTTTAGAGAAGTGTCAATTCTGCAAAGCAGGTAATAGTATAGGTGACATGGACTCCTTATAACTTTCTCTAATTTGTTGACCTTCTTAAGTCTAGGCACTATGACCGTATTAGGACGGTCTTTGCTGCAGGGTTGTCTTGTACATGACAGGCCAGTTAGCAGCACCACTAGCCTTTATACAACAGATGCCAAAGGCAGCTGCCCCTCAATGGTGACAACTATTGATAACAATGTTTACACACATTGCCTAATATCCATTGGAGAACAACATCTTTCCCAGTAGAGAAACTGTTCTACTCTGAGCCAAACTCAGAAAACCTAATTGCAACCATGGAGTTCAACTTCCCTGCCTGTCCCCATACTAACTGACTGTGTGTACCACGTTCTCCCTCTGAACCAATTCTGAAATTCTTTTTGTCGAATTTTGGGATTCTCAGAAAAATTCATTTGGGTGTAGAATGTGGTCATTCTTTCAACTTATTTTCATTTCAAATAAAATAAAATACTAGTAAGGCAGAATACATAATTAAAAATAAACCTAAATTCACAGTTTAATACATAATGCATTTACTCATATGTATTTCCACCTACAGTAATTAAGTTTTTTTCTGTGTATTCTCAGTCTTGGATCACTTTCCAGAAACAGATACATGTTTCTGTTTCAAAATTGATGATACTGTGTCTATCAGAGTGTGATTTTCTTTTAATCATCTAATATCTTTTAAATTTTACACAACTTCTAATACTTTATTTTTATTAGTTCCATGACTCCTTTTTTTTTTTGAGACAGAGTCTCACACATTGTAAATAGACCTTACTGTAATCCCCACTTTTTGGAGTGCTGTGGGATCATCATAGTTCAAGCAGCCTCAAACTCCTGGGTTCAAGCAATCCTCTCGTCTCAGCCTCTTGAGTAGCTGGGACTACAGGCACTTGCCACCACTCCCGGCTAGATTTTCTATTTGTAGTAGAGAAGGGATCTAGCTTTTTCTCAGGCTCAGCTCCATGAGTTCATTATTTTAATTGCAAATATCTTTTTTTATTTATCAAATCAGCATCCTTGTGTAAGAAAGTAGCATCTATTAAATGAGTGCAAAAGATCTCAATTCTACAGGCGATGTATTTGAGAAAGCCTGCTGTCTGTGTTATTACATTGGTATCATTGTTCATTTTATGTCAAAAGAATTGGGCTGGCCACAATTCATGAAGTTAGTCAAGTTGTTGCAACAGATCTATGGACTTCTATACTTCATTATGTAAATGGCTACATGTTCCAAGGATAATATGATATTACTAGAATGTTTATCTCCTAGGGTTGAAGATTCTTCTCTTGTAATGTCACAGAATTTTCTATTTTTTTAAATAGAAATCTTTAGCAAATAGTATTTCTTCTATATTGGTACAGTGTAAAAAAAATGTTATAAAGGCAGAGCAGTGTTGGTTGAGTATTGAATAGAGGTGATAATCTACCAGATTTGTGTAAGTTGCTTCAAAACCAAGACTTACATCAGAGTACACATTCATATGAGTGAGGATTACAATAAGGTCTATTTATAATGTGTGCAGAGTTACATTAATGTATCGGTATTGTATTAGCATCTAAATGTTATGTTCATGACTGTATCACTCAAAAGAGTTTTAAATGATACTAGGTTATGAGGTCAACAAATTGAATTTACTTTGCCTCTATTCTATCCTTGTCTTTTAGTAATTTGGAAAGTAATTCGGATAATTTTCATTTAATGCATTTTTTTTTACCTCTGTTAAGTATACATTTGTGCTTTCATTAATCTTTTCTGAAGGGACTCAGAAAAAAGGATTTTGGCCAGTGCCATTTGGATCTTTGAAGAAAAATGACTTACCAGCATGGTTGTTGAGTGATTATCTCCTTTTGCCTAATGATATAATACATAGTTTTCAAAAGGAAGAATGGTTGGTATAGTTTCACTAATTGCTGTTACAAAATATAAAAATATTTCTGACCAATGATTTTTGTTTTATAAATTAGAAAAGTGATTCCCTGTAACTTATAAACCTTTTATTAAAATACATTTAATTACAAACTTCTTAGGGAAAAAATTTGAAGTAAAAAAGTATGAAATGAACAACATACAAGTTTGTCATATAGACATATTCACTGAGCAACGACTATATGCAAAACACTGTCCAAGAACATTTTAAAAACAACAAGGAACAAGACAAACCAAACTATACTCTTTTTGCAACTTTCATTTTACCACAAAACCATGAATTGTACCAATGATCACAAGTCTTACCCAGTCAACGAAGATTACATAATGTCTCACTTTAAATATATCTCATTTAAAAGCTGCTAGAAAGAAGTTATTCCAAATTTTTATATTAAATTCTGATTATTTATTCCTTTTAATTTATACATAACTGTGTTGATGTATCCTGTAAAACAAGAACATTGCACTATATCTTTTTTATTGGTTATTCGCTATCCAAAATGTGAATACAAAGTTTAATTAGTATCACATCCTGATGGATTCCTTAAAATTTTAGAATCTCATGATTAAAGCATTACAATTTATATCAATTTCTAACCACGGGCACATCATACTTTATGATACTACCCATATGCCACTCCTTCAATGACATTTCAATTTTTTTCTCAGTTTTCAGGCAAAAAATGAAAAAAATTTAAATTTGCAGTCCATTGAGCAACAAAAAGTTGAATGTTCATTTTCTTATTGAATATTTTTTGAGAATTGCTATTTATGCTCTTTGATTCTTTTTACATTATTTTGAATGTAGTCTATTGATTTTCAGAGTGCTTATTTAATAGTCAACACATTCCTCTTTTGAGAAGCTTACAATTATGATTAACGTTAGCCTGTTATTTGTCTTTAATTAATTAAAACTGTATCGAGTATCCAAAATTTTATACAAGAAAACAAACTCAGTGGCCTTTTATTGAAAATGGTTTTCACTGTTTATTAAAAGTTATTATGATATATGTATACATAGACGCTCATAAAAACATAAATGTTGAAGGACAAAATGAAATATACATATTCCTCCTATTATTAGAAACTTTTGTCTTAAAGAAATCCCTATAGTTAACAGTAATATTAAAATAATAATAAACATTATGGAGCACCACTTACATCCTCAGTACTCTGTTATACCTTTTAAAAATATTTATTTTCATCATAAAACCATGCTCTAAAGTAGCTATTCATACTATTTAAAATCTAAAGGAATCTGAGTGCCAGAAAGATTAATTAAATAGGCTGGAAATATAGCATTTACAGTTAGCAAATTGCCAAGCACAGTTAGACTTAAATTTGTTGTACCCTTTTTGATCTTTCCAGTGAGCACAAGCCACTATTCAAGTGATTAGAAGTTGGAACACAAATGACATTCTGATTCTCATCAACACGGTCTCTTACGTTATTGCAAAATTATCTTTAAAATCTTCCTGCTTTCATTCTATTTTCCTTCCTAAACCAAAGGACTGACGATGTCTGAGATAAAATGTACAATTGATTGTAGTCTTTGAATAGGAACAACTTGGAATGTGATCAGTATTTTTAGGAATAGAGAGGAAAATGGTGGTACTTTGAATAATATCTTCCATCAAATTCTAAGAAAATTATTCTGGCTCTTAGAAATGAAGAATTATTTGTGGTTAATTACTGCCCCCTATTGACAATATGTTGTATCAATCTTAATTTAGGCTTTAAGAGTTAGAATTACAAGAAACCTCTTCTTTACATGTAAGTAAGTAAATCTCCACGTTGAAATGTCTTGCCCAAATATCCACAGCTAGCTAATAACAGATTTGATTAAATTCCAAGTGTCATGAACTATCATCAGTCTTATGTTAAATAATTTAGAAACTTTTCTTTCTATTGCTGGACAGTATTTGCTCATTTTCTGAGACTTTAAAATGATGTTTATAATAGTTAAAGGAATTTTAAACCATCTACATAAAGCCCGCTGGTCTTTGACAAAGAAGACAATGATGTACACTTGGGAGAAAAGCCTTATTAAATAAATGATACTGGAAAAATTAAATAGCTACATGCAAAGGAATGAAACCTAACTCTTATCACTCACAAAAATTAATTCAAAATGCATGAAAGACTTAAAAGTAAGACATGAAGCCATAGAAATCCTGGAAGACAATGTAGAGAAAACTTTTCTAGATGTAGACCTAGGCAAAGAATTTATGAGTAAGATACCGACATTAATTACAGCAATAACACAAATAAATAAATAAAGGAAATCAACAGAATGAACTAAACAAACTACAAATGGAAGGAAAATCTTGCAAGTTATACCCCCCCAAAAGGGTTAATATCCAGAATCTACAAAGAACTCAAACCAAATCAGCAAGTGATAAGACCAACACCATTAACAAGTTGAATTTTTAAAATATTTGTTTTTAAACAAATATGAAATAAAGTTTATATTCAGTTTAAAAATAAATCACACAGTACAGAAAAGTGGGAAGTGGGAAATACATGTCTTTCTATACTTGATTCAGGAAGTGGCAATTATTAATAGTTTCTTTGTTGTTCTGGGAATTAATTATATATGAATGTAATTATTTTTCAAAATTAAAATACTTTTCTATAAGTTTTTCCACAAAAGATAATGTACATCTTAGAGTTTATTCCATACCACTACATAGAGATATAGCTTAGTTTTAAATGTATATCCCAAGTTACCCATAAAGTCGCCATACACAGGGAAAATAAAAAATTGTAAATAAAACTACCTTTATTTACAAAATGTTTATTACAAAATTATGAAAATGTATTTGTATTTTTCTTGTTTCAGGTTCATTGAGGGTACAAAGAATTAGGATACACTGTTTGCATTTGTTAGGTCCAGTCCCCCTTATAGTTGTATTCCACCCCCAAGAGGTGTGCCAGACACCATGACCCTCCCCATCCCCAGCCTTTCTTCCCTCCCCATGCTTCCACCCCCACCTGAATTGGTTTGAGTTTTTCTCTTATGTGAGTATGTGTTAGATCTACTGGTTTCATATTAGAATTGAGCACAGTAGATTCTTGCTTCTCCTTTCTTGTGCTACTTTACTAAGAAGAATGTGTTCGGACTTTAGCCGTATTTGCAAAACGTTCTGTATGTGTTGGCCACGTTTGTTTTGAGAGAGAGTCTCACTTTGCTGCCCTTGGTAGAGTGCTATGTCATAGCTCACAGCAACCTGCAGCTCTTGGGCTCAAGCAGTTCTCTTGCCTTAGCCTCCCAAGTAGCTGGGAATACAGGCACCCACCACAACCCGTAATTTTTAGAGATGGGGTCTCACTGTTGTTCATGCTGGTCTCTAACCTGTGAGCTCAGGTGATCCACCTGCCTTAGCCTCCTAAGTGCTGGGATTATGGGCGTGAGCCACCACGCCCAGTCTATGTGGGACATTTCTTAATGAATATTTTGTGCTAAGTTAAAAACTCAAGATAATGACTCTGTCAAACCCTTTTTCTTGGAGAGCAGGAATGGAATAGATCTTAGAATACTATGTATTATTTCCCTCAAAGTGCTGAGTGTTCTAATTTGATTATAATGCCTCTTTTTAGAGGAAAAACAAATTACTGAGGCATTTTCAATAGTTACATAGATAAAAGAAACTTTTGCTATATTAAGCCATTCATAGAACTCTGAAATGTATTAATATGATGTTTATACTTAACACACGAAGTGGAACAAAAATTATTTTTATCAGTAACTTTATGAACACTGAAATCTATAACTACTGACAGTTTTTGTTCTTAAAACATTTAATAAGACTCAGCCATATTTTAAATGATAATTTGAAAATTTGGTTCCATGTGTCTTTTAATTTAAAATTTTGATGCCCACAGTAAAGTTTTACTTTGCATTTGTATTTTCAGAAATAATTTTGTATGCTTTAGACTAGGGGGTTGGAAACTTTTCATGTTGAAAGCCCACTTTAATTTAGCTATAGACAAATAAACGTGCAATCGAGAAACTTTAATTACCTATACTTTAAAATGTACCCCATTTTTAAAAAAGCTAAGTATTCTGTACTTAATAATTTGAAGAAATTAAAACTACTTGTTAATTTTAAAATCGACTAATCTTTTGATGACTTTCCTGTGTCTACCTTTTTTTGGAAGCTTTCGAATATTTAGTTGCAGGATGGAAGGCTGCCCAGCTTCAGTTGATCCCTAGACGGGGAGCTGTCATTTGTGACTCTAAGGCTGTCTTGCTTTGGGTTAGGTAGGAGAATATAAGTTGACAAAATAAGTGGTTGAGAAGCAAGAAAGCATTGCTGAAAGCATTGGTATTCTATTGCATTTTTCCAACTTTCAATTGGATCTTTCTTGACTTCAGACAATAATGTTAAAATGTCACTTCTTGAGGGTTCAATAAATACCATTTGTGGGTTTTTTGTGTTTTTTAGGTGCCTTAGTGATGCCAACTGAGTCCGAAATGCTAATTTGTGTATGGTGTCATGATTCTCAAAGTCATTATATTTTCTAATGACTTTTTCTAATTGTGTTTTTAATGTAACAGGTGCATATTCATTAAATTATTTGTATATATAATCCTACATTTCAATGATCTTTGCTAAGTGGGCAAAATGTTCATCCAAAACTTCTTTTTATAGAAAAAATGTTTTGAGAAAATACAGCTCTTTTTGAAATGCCGTAATTTTGAATGAAAACACAAAAAGGCAAAGTGATAAAACTTTGTAGGCACAGAAAAGAAAGATTAATTAGAAATATTGCACTTGTAAATTCGGTTCCATTAACAGCAAAACCAATTCAAGGAAGAGCATTTTCATGGCATGATATTTTCTGAGATCCGTAAGTATTGTGTCAGATCCATATGCGTGTATTAGTGATTCGTTAGACAGCTTAGAAAGCAGGGTGCCTGCCAAACACCACCTTCATTGGAAAGAATATCATTTGCACTGTTTTAGCAAGAGACATTTTTCTTTTATTCAATGGAGAAGTCACTCAATCCATTCAATATAAATAAACATGACACTGAACAATGAACACATAAAGGCAATGTTCAGTTCCCTTTCTCAAAAAAAAAAGACTAGGTAATGAAATTCTTAAATCAAAACATGAATCCAGATTTTTAAGGTGATCAAAAATTCAGTGAGTATATTTTTTTCTTTTACAAATGTGAATGGAAGCTGAGAAATGCCTTTATGTCAGGCTGATGGTGTTTCAGATTCAATTACTATAGGCCCGTAAGTAGGGAAATAATCTTCAACAAGTAATAACATTCCTTTATAGCTTATAGGGCATTTCCTTCTAAAACTATACTTTTCAGTCTTATACTTTTTAAAAACAATTTTTTTTTTTTAGACAGAGTCTCACTTTGTTTCCCTTGATAGAGTGCCTTGGCATCACAGCTCACAACAACCTCCAACTTTTGGGCTCAAGTGATTCCCTTGACTTCCAAGTAGCTGGAGGTAAAGGAGCCGGTCACAACGGCTCGCTCTTGAGGAGCCTGGTCTCAAAGCTGTGAGGTCAGGGCAATCCACCTGCCTCAGCCTCCCAGAGTGTGAGGATTATAGGCAGGAGCCCCTGCATCCCGCCATTTCAGTCTTTGTCCTCAATCTCAGACACTTCAAAGTTCTGTTGACTATTCTTTGTGCATTTCATCTTCCATGTGCAGTCTAACATTGGTTTGCTATTAACTTTAAAAAACTTAATATTGATTAGTATTTTATTCAATTAATAAATAAATTTTGGGGGAATAACCTGGAATAGTTCTGAAAATCTGAAGTTCAGTGACCAGACAGATGTACTCACCTTAGCGAAGAGATAAGCAGCTCATCTATAAAAATAAAAGTAAAGGCCGAAATATAAAGATTGCCCTCATGGACATGTGACCAGAGCAGTTGCATAGGACGAGACACCCAGATGAGACCTGCACTTGGCTCAATGCTCTGCTGTCCCCATCCCTCAGCATTTGAACGAGAGATCTACATTTTTATTTTCGGCTGGGTGCCAAAAGTATACAGCCAGTCCTGGACAGTACAGTACGTAGGTACAGCTGCAAACTATAGACAGATGAAGTGGAGGGTGTGTATCGAAGCTCTTTTCAGCTGGCCTTTATCTCCTCTAGGAAAGTAGAAAGCAAAAGTCATCTGTCTCCCTGTGCTGCCCTCTGGGTTATTTCCCTAGATCTCATACTCAATTCACTAATTGTCTCTCTGTCTCTTCTGCGATTGGGATGAATCAATAATTTTCTAATTGCAATAGCTATATTTTAACTTTGTAAATCCTACTTAACTCCTTTTCAAATCTCCCTTTTTTCACAATTTGGTATTTGGGGATTAGTGATTTTAGTTTCTTGTTTCATCTTTAATGACTTTATTTATTAAAGTCACTTAATATATAAATATATTAAATATTTAAATATAAATATATTTATATTTTCTGGAATGTTTTTCCTTTCATATGTTTTCTCTAATTTTTGAAATTTTTAATACTCTGTCCCATTGGCTATGCCTGCTAGTTATCATTTATAATGCTAATGACTTTGTAAAGTATTTCACAGTGCAGTTATTGTGCAGGTTCTGTTTGGGTGGTGTATATTTTCAGAAAAATCACACATTGCATACACCAGGTATCCCAGATGACTTTGATTAGCCCACATGGAAATTTTTGGCATCCTTTCTACATGCAATTTGTTTGATGAAATTGTCAAAACACATTGACATTGTTAGAAGAGCAAGTTACTGCCATTAATGGAAAATTGCAAAAGAGAATACACTATCTATGATATCAAGCATATGATTCACTTTTCTTGAAAGTAGTGCCATTGTGCAGTGCAAAACTGGCACAAATTTTTTTGAAAGTACAGGTTTTACCTATTTTTAATATATATTTTAAAGAAATCCACTATCAAGCTTTTTTTTTCTTTCTACTTTTTCTAAGCCAGTAGAACTATGAACATTTGACTTCAAACTCACTTGAAAAGCATGTTTTTTTGCTAACATGATCAAAGGACACTTGCTTTTTGGCTCTAATCCCAGTGAAATAGTTCTATGATGTACTTGTTCAGATGAATGGAGATGACCCTTGCCTGCCTTTTCAAGAATTGTGCAATCTTTTGTAGACTTTCAATACATTGCAAGCACCTCAGTTCTAACATTGTGTCTCATATAGACTTAAAACTTATTTGTAGTCCCCATTGGTATGTAAACCCAGACCTGATGCCCACCAGAGCTACAAGATCAGCTCACTATTTCTATTTCCTTTCTTTTCTCCCCGTGACCTTGAGGATTTTACATTCTTTTATGTAAACAAAGCAACAGTTCTTATGAGAAAACTAATAGAAAAGTTATATTTTTATTTAGAAATTCACACTACTCCAAAACATTACTCATTCCTCTCAACAGGTGATTTTACTTTGTACTGAGAGAAAAGGAAGCCTGCAAAGAGTGTGTGACCCCGCAGCAGGCTTGCCTCTATGCATCCCTTTTTTATAAGCTGTATGGGTTGTGGTTGAGTTGAAGTGAACAGAATCTACTCTACTTTAAGGATTAATGTATTTATTAAAATGCCCTACATGGCTTATAGATCATTGAGGAGGATGAAAAAAAGGACACAAATGTTGACTTCCTATAAGAGAATGGAGCTAGTGTGCTGGCAATGCTCCACTAGCTTCCTCCATAAGGACAAACTTAATCTGTTACGTTGATCAGCTGTTTCATGGCCGTTGTTTTCAGAAAAATGCCAAAACACACATACACTCACACCTTCACATCTCCTGGGTTCAAAACTATGTTCCTCTTTTACAATATGTGCCACAGATTACAGAATCATGCACATTGCTCCTTCTCAAATACTCTCAATTCTGATTCCAAGTCTCATGTGAGTTTATTTGGTTATGGATCTCAAAACATGTAAAAAACGTATTATACCTATCATGTAACCTATATTTTTGAAAAAACTTTCCTATCTCTGCAACATAGAAAGAAATACAAAAAGGAAGATAGAATAAGCATTGGTTGAATATTTCCTTGATATCTTACTCCCAAATAAATCATTTCAATTTTATTTCTTTTTTCATATTCAAGCATTCTTCAATTAATCACACCTAATACTTTCTATCTACAGCAGCTCTTTCTATCATCAATAGCATAATCGATTTCATACATCTTTTAAAAGGAAGCAAATTCTTCATAAGAATTGCATTCTATTTAGCATTGTGCAAATTTGTAGAGTCAAGACTTTTGAAATAGTCAATAGTTCTTTATGCCTCTTTCCAACTACCAGTCCTAATAATACGAATTTCTTTTCACACACATCTACCTGCTAAAGCACTTTTTCCCAACATTTTCATATTTTCTAAGTCAAATGGACACTTTTCAATGACCACTTTGACCACTCCAGACTTTGACCTCTCCACAAGACTTAAGAATAGTCACCATATCTTTCTAGAAAGTCACCATATCTTTCTATGTCCAGCTGATTTTTTATATCTATCTCTCAGTCTTGTTATCATCTATCTGGCTCCTCTTTCTATGTTGGTCCATTAATTGTAATTTTCCAGAAGTGTGTATATAACTTTTTCTGATCTAAAGACCACATCCAATGTATCCTTCTCTTATTTTCTTGGCATCAAATACATGATATATGTACATAAATCCCACATATTGAATACTTCCTTGATGCATACCCCCCAAAAAATCATTTCAATTTTATTTCTTTTTACATATTCAAGCATCTTTAATTAATCACACCCAACACTTTCTATTCATACCAACTCTTTCTATCCATTAATAGCAGCTCTTTCTAATGCCTCTATTCTAAACGTGATATATATAATTACCTATTGAATATTTCATGTTTCCACTTAGATATTTCAACTCTAGGACATCATGTATAAAGCTCAACTATAACACTGATTTTCTAAATCAATCATTTTTCTTGAAACATAGTTTTTAAAAACTTTTACATTTCCTTTATCTTCACAGTTACCACTTTTCTGCATTCTTTCTTACTCAATCAAGATATCCAGCACCGAGCTGCAGTCTGTTTCTAATTTAATTTCCACATTGATATGTAGCTCATCTTTCAAACATAAAACCCTGATCATGATGGTTCCTATGTAATTATGTGATGCATCACCTCCACAAATATCTATCAAGTACTTCTATGTTCTAGGAATAACAAAAAATAGGCTACTTCTATATGCATCAGAGTTTATAATCTAAAATACTCGTTCCAGTGGGCTACCTAGCATCTGACACCAAAATGAATTATTTAACATTTCTTTCCTCTAAATGACAAAATTATTTTCACTGATGACTATAAAGTTAAATTATGCATAATATTGGAGGCATTAGAGATATCAAAATAGGGTCTTATAAAATAAACGTCTTAGTGTAAATAGTGTTCAGTAATAAGTGAATTTTAATACATTGAATTGTTTGTAAAACAACTTACATAACTACTAAATTCTAACTCTTATTTTCCTCATATGTTCTTTAATTTTTCAATAATCAATCAGCATTTATAAAAATAGGTATGTATTAGTTTTAAAGATATTATTTCAATTTATGAATATTTTTTGCACATGGAATAAAAATGACGCTTACCAAACACATAATCCCCTTTAACTCTATTTCAATGCTTTAAATTTTAATTGTACATACACAATTTCTAAAGGTCTAATAGAATAGTGGAATTTTAAATAACGTAGGTTCCGTTCATCCTTTCATAGCTCTACTATCACCGTTTATTTTGAATATATTCTTTAGACACAAAAATATGTATTCTCCAGGGGTATTCCTCAGGGATCAGAGAAAAAAATGTCACCGAAAGGGAAATGGTATGATTGTGGATGGTTGTTAATTGAGTGTTCAATATTATGGAAAGTTCTCAGAATTAACTTCCACATGGAATGTTTATTAAAGGGTAATTAGCAAATTGGGATAATTTGGAGCTTACCATTCCAGTTATCTATTGATACATACAAAATACAATCAGTAGCTAAAACAATAGCAATCATTTATGTAGCTTACAAATCTGTAATACAAGTAGGCTCAGGGAAAATAGTCTGTATCTGGTCCAAGTAGAACCAGCTGGGAAGCTAGAAAAACAGTTGGGAGCTGGAATTGGAAGATTGAGTCACTAAACTATCTGATGGTGGAATTTTGATCCTATCTGGGACTTCGGTTGAGGATGAATCAAAGAACGCATGTGCTGGGAGGAGTAAAGGAGGCAAGGAAGACTTTACGTAAGACTATGGCGATTCGAGAGGAGAAACAGTGTAATTAATTCCCGTGAAACAAAAGGTAGAAGAATTTTAACCATATAGGTGACCTAGTGGATAAGTATTGGAGGATGTTAGGGGGTAGGTTGGTTGGTGTGATTAAGTCATGTGTGTTTGCCAGTTGGTACTCATCGAAGTTAGACTCTACCCTCTCACAGAGCCTGAGAGATAGGAGCAATATTTTCCTTGGTGATTACAACTCAAAGGTATTGCTCTAAGGCCCTTGAAAAAGACTTCCCAGGGGTATACAACTAGCAAGAGGCTGGGAGAACATTTACATCTCAGGGGGGAAGAAAAAAAAATTATAATTGCAAATTTTTTATGGTAAATGGTCAAAAAAGTAGATCAAGGGCCTATAGTTTAAAAAACTGTCTAAAGTACTGTTAAGCTAACACAGGTTTTTTTTTCTTCTTTCTTAAAATGTGTATACATTTTTGGCACCCTCTGTATAGGTGGTGTTCTTGTTTATATTTTATACATACACATGCATACACACACACGTATCTAAATCTATATCAATATCTACATATATAGATATATAGAGAGAGAGATTGATTGCATGTAATTGTAGATTTGTTATGAGAATAAGCACATATAATTATAGAGGCCAAAAAGTCCATGATATGCTGTTTGCAAGTTGGAAAACCAGAAAAGCTGGTGGCATCTTTCAGAGTCTGAAGGTCAGGAAACTAGGGAGCTGACAGTGAAGCTCCCTGTTCAAGAGCAAAGGTCTAAAAACTGAAGGCAGGAAAGGAGAAGCTGGTATAAGTCTGAGTCTGAAAGCCTCAAAAGTGATAAATCTAATGTATGAAAAGAGGAGAAGACAGATATTTCAGCTCAAGAGAAAGAGTATTTGCCCTCCCCCACTTTATGTCCTACGTGGGTCCACATCAGACGGAATCAGTCCACCCACACTGCTGCAGGCAGAGCTTCTTCACTCAGCCTACTAGTTCAAACGCTAATCTCTTCCAGAAACACCTTTACAGACACAAGCAGAAATGATGTTTGACTAATAATATAGGCATTCCTTAGCCCAGTCAAGTTGCGACATCAAATTAACTATGACAGTAGTTTAAATCAATAAATCAATTTGAGTAACCAAAGAAGCAAAACTCAAAGCAAAAAGACATGTGCACTAGAGGGATAGCTGGAAGGCGATGGGCAGAAGCAAGGGAACCATTCAGAGCACAAGGCGGATCTAACACCTTTGCAAGGAGAGAAAGTGGGAAGAATTGGGTAGGCTTCAGGCTGTAGCACGTTTCTGACAATATTATTTCTCACAATTATGCTAATGGGAAAATGCTTGAGCAAAGACGCCTGTGCAAAGAATCCTCCATAGGGCGGAGGTATCTGGACACCAGGCTTCTTTATACCCATATCATGCTCTCAGAGAACAGCCTGAATGCCCCAGGGATCCAAGGTACATAGCCGGAAGGCTTTAATCGGTTTTATTCTCTTATCTTGAAGAAATGTAAATGTGAAGTAATTCCATGTCTTCTAGACCCTACAGACAAATACAACATACTAATTTCTTAAGTAAATGGAATGATTATATGATTAATACATCTTATTGTAGACAGGAAATCCGAATGTGTCCTTTGATTGGAATTTTATAAAATTGAAAATAAATAAGACAAAAATGTGACATAAGACAAACATTAAGACTGTTACTGCATCATTCCTAAGATTCTCATCATTTGAAAGTGAAAGTAAATGATCATTTATTTTTACAAATGATCATTCTCATCATTTAAAAATAATGTGTAACAATAATAAGGGTTTCTGATTATGGGGAAAATAAAATATATCTATAATTAGTGTTTTAAGGTTTTATTAATGCAATTAAATTCTTCACTATCAACTATTGTTACCCTGACTGAAAATCATTGAAGTATATCTCACCCTGTAATTTTCAGCTTTTTTATCATTGTTCTGTAAGTTAAAGAAATTTTATCTTCTATATGGAAGATGCGACGGTAATGTACTGATAAGTTTTACTTTTCTTCCTTGGTTTCTATGGTCTCACATTTTCAGCCTTCATATTACATATTTCAACACCAATTAAGTAGCTTTTTGCCTCTGAAAATGCTTTAATTTGTTGATGGTCCTCTTTAAATGAGGCAAGAAGGACTGATCACAGCACTCGGAAGCGGTCTAATCAGCTGGAGATCACAGTCGGCTTATTCCTCCTTTTATTTTTGACACAGTATTTTTATTAACACAGAAAATAAATACAAATCTCTGTTATGAAGGTTATGGTGGATCTGTAGTCAACTAAGAATCTCTGTATGACTTGCTTTTTACTGTGAAATAATACTCATGTGGTTGGCTATGGCATTTTATTTTTCATAATGATTAGTTCTTTTGTACATTAGCTTATTATCGTTGCATTTAATTATAAGTTTTTGATATTCTTTGTATTAATCCCTCTCATTGTACTTGTATCCATGGTGAATTACAAGATAAATTTTTAGCATCTAGTTAGTATTAATGAAAATACTGAATAATGCAATGACAAGGACAAAGCAAAGTGGCACAAATGTGGAATACTTCACACCCCTGAACTCACACAACACACTAAATTAGCCTCAATTTTGCAATTAAGAATTACATGGTTATACATTCATCATTGTACACAATATACATTACCTCATATAATAAAAAAGATTATGAATACTGCCATGAAATACCTTGTTGTCATTATGTCAGTGAAAGAGATTATTCTTATAAATGTTAATGTTATAAATGGTAATGGTAAATTATTTAAAAAAATTAATAGATTACTTTTCAAAGAGTTGATATTTATAGAAAAAATGGTGTCTTCTTCCCTATTTTAAAATTTCCTGCTGATAAATGGGTACAAACAATTAGGTTACATTGTTTGCATTTGCTTGATAGAGTTCACCTTGTAGTAGAACCCGTCACCCAGGAGGTGTACCATGGACCCCTTATATTGTGTGTATTAGGTGGTAGCACAACAACCCCCCTCCTTCCTTCCTTTTGTCGCCTCTCTCCTCCCCGTTCCCTGATATTTGGATGTAGTTGTGTTTTTTTTCTGGTGTGAGGGAAAAATGTTAATGTAAAACAGAGGGCCCAGATAACACACACACACACACGCATACACACACATGCACACACAATTTCTGCTATTATTAACGTATATTTGCATGATACTTTTGTTACAATTGATAAACCAATATTGTTTCATTATTTATTAAATCAAGTCTGTAGTTTACCTTAAAGTTCACAATTGTGTTGTACAATACTATGGGTTTCAACAAAGGCATGATATCATGTACCCAACATTATTCACTTATGGTATCCTTTGTGTGGCTTGATAGCTCATTACTTTCTATGGCTGGATAATATTCTGTTGTATGTATATACTGCGGTTTGTTTATCTACTCACCTATAGAAGGACATATTGGCTGTTTCCAATTTAGGGTGATTATGAGGAAAACTGCTATAAACATTTGTGTCAAGTTTTTGTGCATACATAACTTTCCATTTTACTTGGGTAAATACCTACATCCATGATTGCTGACTCACATGGGAAGACTTTATGAGAAACTTTAGCTTTAGCTTTATGAGAAACTGTTGAACTCTTTACCAAAGTGGCTGCAATATTTTGTATTCTCACTAGCAGTAAATGAAAATTGCTGTTCTGCATCCTTACCAACATTTGGTATTATAATTTATTTTGTATTTCAGTTATTCTAATAGGTATATAGTGGTATTTTATTGCGCTTTTAACTTGCATTTCACTTATAACTTACGCTGTTCTAAGAGTTCTTTGGATGTTTTAGATCCAAAGCCTTAATCAGACATATTTTGCAAATATTTTATTACAATCTATGGCTTTATTTTTTCATTCTCCCAATGATCACCTGTGGTTTTTTTTTTAGCAATGACATTTTACTAATATAGTCTTAGAATTTTTAAATGAAGCAGAAAAATGTATATGCTTTATTAGTTAGTAACTCATATTCTTTGCTTTGGACAAATCTGAACAATATTCCTTGAATTAATCTGAATATTCACTGGATGTCACTGTTGCTTTACCAAATATGACTGTTTTGATCATAAAGATAGTTATTTAGAATATTTACCCAACTAAACACTTTTTTAAAAGAAGCTAAGCCATATCTTACTTACCTGTTAATAATGTTTAGGCCCAACCTACGTAGGATAGCAAAACATTAAAAGAATTGCCTTTTAATGTACATGCTACACGTTTCTTCCTAAGCTTATAGACAAGCTTCAAATGCCATTCATTAAGAAAACTGCACAAAACTAATAAAGTTGTTTTAACAATGACTTTTTTTACAAAATAAATGAGCATGCTTTAGGCTGCATATTTTGAATAGCTAATACTAAAATTTAGTCAGGCAGAGTGGCTTCCACTTACAATCCCAGCTATTTGAGAGGCTGAGACAAAAGAATCACTTGAGCCTAGGATTTTGAGGCTTTCGTGAGCTATGTGTGAGTGCACCACTGCCTGCCAGCCTGGGCAACAGAGTGAGACCCTGCCCTATCAGGAAAAAATTTTTAAAATATATTTTACTACTCACAAAACATTTCAAATCATATATGCCAATAAGATACATATGTATATAAACTCAAATACTAAAAACTTAATACGTTTAACATTTGAATAAATTCATCCTACATATATTTTTTTCACTGTACTCTGATATATTTACTGAAAATTTGTATTTAAAATTTCTCTCCTTCGGAAAAAATGTGTATAAGAGATACCCCTACCACCATGTAACCACAAAATAGTGTAACAATGAAACAAAACTGTATATATAGATCAGTTTATTTTACAAAGTGTGTTGTTCTAACACATGTTCTTCCATGCTTCAAACATGTTACACCCTTCACATTACTGTTTGGCTAAATTTAATGTTTTCCTTAGGGAGTTTTATGATGTATTGAGTTTCATTTGTTATAGCATCTTGAAACATTGCTTATTACTTATCTTTATATTTTCTTTTAAAAATCCACCTCTCAGGTCAGTAGCAGTCAAATCAATTCAATGTTTATCTGCCCTGGTGGCTATGAACTTCCTGAAGGTAACAAGCACCTGTTTTATTGATTTCTAATGTCCAAAAACACTTAGAAGATTATATATTAAATGAGAAAATTTTCTTAGACAGTAGCTAAAATAACATTGCAAAATGTGGCACTAAAAATGATGTGCAAGCATAATAAATATTACTATGTTTTATGTGGAGAATAGAGATGAAATTCTAAACTGAAATACATTGTAATTGACAAATAAACTTCTTAACTATTCCCTGAGTTGAAGAACATAAAAAAATATACGAAGAGGGGAGGGGCCAAGATGGCGATCTGTAGCCAGCTTTCCGCAGAGGTTCCCGTCCAGAAGGAGAGTTAAAGGACAGAAACTCAGCAAGAAAGCCGATGGTTTGCATCTGAGCCAAAAGAAAAGGTCGAAGAGCGCACATCAACCCTGTGCGCTGGGGCAACCTGAGACCCCGAGGACACAAACAAAAAAATACAGAGTACATCACCAAGCAGACGGGAGTCCCCTCCCCCATGAGAGAGGTTTGCAGTATACTCCATACCTCCATACAAATGAGCTAGCAGAGTTGAGATGTCCTCCCACTCTACCCCACGGGAGAGACCCTCTAAAAACCAGACTTCCTTCCCCGACTAGGGTGCTGCAGTGCTCTCCAGCCAAGCATAAAACTGTATATACTCTCTACCTGCAAGTTGGAGTTCCTGGTGTTCCCCTCCACTCTCACCCCAAGGTCTGGGGGCTTGTTCCCCACAGAGTCCAGATTCTTGGAGACTTTCTTGAGCAGTGTGGACAGGCGCAGACTGTTGTTAAACTCTGCTGGTTTTATGGCTCGGGAGTGCTGGGAGGGGAGTGAGCTGAGAGACCTGGCTGGTGGGAAGGTCTTATGAGGAATGAGACAAGACCAGCTCTGGGAACAATAGCTGGAGAGCTGCACCCCTGGGGATGTTTTGAGGAGACACTCCCAGTCTCCTGGGCGGCCAGGAGAGGCGGGTGGCTTCTCTGCTGATGGCAGAAAGGAAGAAGGGACAGCAACCAAGGCATGGGAAGGATTTGCCTGAGGTGGAACTGGGTGGGACAGAGCACAGAGAGGGGCTGTTTTGCTTAACCTGGCCCTCAGGGGATGAAAGCTGAGACAAAGAGCTGGAACTCACAGACAGAGTAAAAACCATTTGCAGCCCCATTCTGATCTGAGAAAATAGCCTTGACAGAAATAAATTCTGCGAACTTGTTCTGTTCTAGCAGCAACATCAATCAGGGACAGGGCTGGAACTGAGTGAAGTGCCCCAGCCCCTGTTAAGTACCAGGTTGTCAGGCCTCACCTCCCCCTGCCAAACAGTGACAGGGAGTAATGGACTGTTTGTGGAGCCACAGACTTCACTGTGACTCAGGCAGACGCAAACCTCTGGAGCATCTGCTCATTGGAGGAAACTGGATCACAACTGTTACCACTGACTGGGTGTGATAGAGGGGCAAGGTTGGGAAGGAGGCATTAACCTTCCCAGACTAATTTACTTGCTGGGGGGGTGCCCTCCTGAGGTCACAGAGCATCAAAGTGAATTATACAAGAGCTTCCAGCGGATTCCTGCTATCTAGTTGCCAGAGCATTTTTAATTCTTCCATTTGAGATCGGTGCTGGCAAGGACAATTAATTGGGACCTCTTCAGTTGGGCTAATAACCCGAGGACTTTCCAAAGTGGTACCCTGGGTGTGTGGTAGTGGGAAGGTTTGATTTGGCTTTTTCAATTGCTGCCTGTGGGGGGTGCGGCGACTTAACTCTGGTGTTCCTTCACAGCTCAGAATTCAATCTAGAGTAACAGATTCTCTAGGGTAAGACAAAGACCAGCTGAAAATAAGACAGAGCCACTTAACCCCACCACAACAAGAAGGTCCCCAGGTTCTCAAGCAGTGGCAAAACTCTAGGGAAAAAGGTACAGACACCAGTCCAAGCTGTTAAGCAAAGAAATGATCAATCACTACTCCTAGAACTCCCAGCCCAAATTGTCCTTATCTACTCATCTAGCCAAATGGTGTAAAATTAATCATGGGGCAGAATCAACGGAAAAGCTCTGGAAATATGAACAACCAGACTAGATCAACCCCCCCCCCAAGGAATAATCTGGTGGACACAAGTGAGGATCCTATGCATAAACAGATGGCTGAAATGTCAGAAATTGATTTCAGAATTTGGATTGCAAACAAGATCAATAATTAGAGGAAAAGTTGGATTTAGAAATTCTGGGTGCATTTCAAAAATTGTCTCAAGAAGTCAAGGAATTCAAAGACCAAATGACCAAAGATTTGGACACATTGAGGCAAGAAATTGCAGCCCTCAAAGATCTGAGAAACAAAG
>CAUYON010011936.1:0-15457 GCA_963573935.1 Arctocebus calabarensis | reverse complement strand
GGAAAACTCTTGAAGGAATTGGCTTGGGTGAATATTTTATGAGGAGGACTCCCCAGGCAATTGAAGCAGTATCAAAGATACACTACTGGGACCTGATGAAACTAAAAAGCTTCTGTACAGTGAAGAACATAGTAAGTTTAGCAAGCAGACAGCCCTCAGAATGGGAGAAAATATTTGCAGGTTATGCCTCCGACAAAGGTTTAATAACCAGATTTCACAGAGAACTCAAACGTATTAGCAAGAAAAGAACAAGTGATCCCATCTCAGGATGGGCAAAAGACTTGAAAAGAGACTTCTCTAAAGAAGACAGATGCACAGCCTACAGACACATGAAAAAATGCTCACCATCCTTAATCATCAGAGAAATACAAATCAAAACTACTTTGAGAGATCACCTAACTCCCATAAGATTAGCCCACATAACAAAAATCCCAAAACCAGAGATGTTGGTGTGGATGTGGAGAAAAGGGAACACCTCTACACTGCTGGTGGGAATGCATCCTAATATGTTCCTTTGGAAGGATGTTTGGAGAATACTTAGAGATCTAAAAATTGACCTGCCATTTGATCCTATAATTCCTTTACTAGGCATATACTCAGAAGACCAAAAATCACATCATAACAAAGACATCAATACCAGAATGTTCATTGCAGCCCAATTCATAATTGCTAAGTCATGGAAGAAACCTAAGTGCCCATCAATCCACGAATGGATAAATAAATTGTGGTACATGTATACCTTAGAATATTATGCAGCCTTAAAGAAAGATGGAGACTTTGCCTCTTTCATGTTTACATGGATGGAGCTGGAACATATTCTTCTTAGCAAAGTATCTCAAGAATGGAAGAAAAAGTATCCAATGTACTTAGCCCTACTATGAAGCTAATTTATAGCTGTCCTATGAAGGGTATAACCCAACTATAACACAAGAATATGAGGAAAGGGGCAAGGGTAGGGAGGGGAGGGAAGAAGGTGGGGTGGAAGGAGGATAATTGGTGGGGCCACACCTACGGTGCATCTTAGAAGGGTACAGGCAAACCTTACTAAATGCAGAATACAAATGTCTTCATATAATAACTGAGAAAATGCCAGGAAGGCTATGTTAATCAGTTTGATGAAAATAGTTAAAATTGCATATGAAGCCAGCACATTGTACCCCTTGATTGCACTATTGTACACAGCTATGATTTAGTAATAAAGACAATAAAATAAAATAAAATAAATGAAAATTTCCACCATTGATAGACAAGAAATTGGATATTCAAACACTTAGAGTCATATGGTAGATATGAGAGTGTTGCAGACCTCAAATTAGAGGAAATAAAATTAAGTGAGAGCCAAACATGCTGAGGCCTGGGGGCCATAGCTTCATTTACATTTGCTTCTATCTTGGGGCCTGCTTCAAGCCTGTGCCTTAGTTTAATTGTGATTCTCTTTGTAGAAGATATATGTTCCTTTAATGATGACTTCATCTGAGAACTCCTCAATGCCCTTGTCCAATACTTATTTATTTTTTCTATATAAAGGACTTTCTGAATTTTAACTTCCCCTTCTCCTTTTCTCATTTTAGTCTTGACCAGTACTTCTAGAAAGAAAAGCAGATTTTTTTAGTAGAGTGGTTAAAAGTCTGTAGTGAAAAGTTTTCAGTGTTTTAGTGAAATTTTGTGTTGAGGATATCCCATTCCATATTATCTTCTTAAAAGCATTGCAGTATGCAAGCACTGTAGTATGCCACCGGGAGGTGAGTTTTACTTTCTTGTGACCCACCCACATAACTTTAGAAATATTAAGCAAATTAGACATTGGAGTTTCTATCTTTATCCAGGAGTTTTCTAATCTGCTTAATTGAGAAGCACCTAAGCAGAAGCAGAAGTTGAGAGCACCTAAACCGTGCTATTCTCATGTGCTATCTGTTGATTCATTTAAGAAGTCTGAAATATAATAGTGTCACAATATAATAGCATCAAGCTACCAGCAGTGCCATGTTTCTTTCCAGGGAAGAAACCATTTTCTTGCTTTCTTTAGCTTCCAGAGTTTTTCTACATCTATTGGTTCATTGCCCCTTTCCACCTTCAAAGTGACCAATGTCTAGTGGACACTTTAGCACATAGAACTATTCTGATGTGCTTTCTCTAGCCTTCTTCTTCCACATACATGTAAAAATTTTTGTGATTACACTGGACCCATTCTGACCATCCAGGATAACCTCCACATCTCATCCCCTTTACTCTATCTGCAACTGAAAGTTTCCTTGCATGTGATTTAACCTATAGCCAGGTTATAAGGATTAGGATGCTTATGATTATCTTACCTAATTCATCATCCACAAAATATTATACATAAAATGATTTCCTTTTTACAAAGTTAAATCAAAATTATATAAACTAAAAATGCAAAATTGTAGGCAATTGGAGTTTGGGGCACCACCAGAGTGTTGCAGAAGAGGGTGAGTAGGGAGTGGGGACTGGTATGAAAGGGGTGAGATACTGGGACACCTGCAATGGTGCCTTAGCTATACCTTAGTTTGTAAAGAAACAATTTTTCCATGTTCATTACATATTTTTTAGCAGTATGAATTTTAAATTAGCTGATCATTTGTGGTATGAAAACTTTTATAAAATTGTGCAGGCAATTTAAATCAACATTATAGTTCATTAAACACAATTTTAACCTTATATATGAAACTCTATATATGCAAGCAATTAATAGAAAAGATGGAAAAGTGGATTAGTAAACTTGAAACAATTCTTTGGGTCTTCAAAATTTGACCATTCAGCATCATCTTTGTGAGTGGTCACATCACACTTTGGGGAATCATTCATTTCTATGTCTACTATAAAGAGTAAGATTAATGTGGTAAAGCCTGAGTGAAGTATTAGACTAGATTATGATTGACTTTTATTTATAACTCAATGCTTACCCTGGATGATCATGCACAAGGGAATATTTTCATACTGTGAGGTGAGAGGCAGGGCTCTATAGAACCATGTGCTAACTCCCTCATTGGAGCATTACAATATTTCTTCCATAGTAATTAGAATTCCAGAAGCTGGGTAGGAAATCATTTCTATGTAGAAGAAATGAGATCTGTATCTCACTGAACAGATATATTACTCGTCACTTCATAAACCCGAATACCTGAGATTATTTTATAGTACTTTGCACTCATACGATAGAGTATGTTTTGCAGTGTAATATCAGATCCATTATCTTATTAGAACTCTTTTATAATTCCAAATGGTGAGTTGAAAAGGCATCATTATCGCCGTTATATACGTATGGATGCTGATATATGGCAAAATTAAATACTTCACCTGAGTCTAAACTCATCATTTTGTAATGGTAGAGCCCACACAACAATTCAAGTTTTCTGAATCCTAGCTATAAGAATTATGTGATAATTTTTGTTGCTGTGAACTCCAAAATTTATATTAGATAAAACACTCTAAAAGTCCAATTTTCATTAGAATAAAGTCTTAAACAGGTGCCCTTAATTTGTGGGTATTTTCCTTGTAGTGTGATTCAGTCATATAACCTTTACCGGTAGCTTCCAACGTCACACTCTTTATTTGCATCAAGTCTTGTGAAAGAAACTAGCATGTGAGGTTTTTATAGGACACGTCCAGAATTGATAAACCTCCCCTCCACTCACATTCCATTAGTACAATTCAGACTAATGTCAAGAAAATCTGGGGAATGTCCCTTAGATATGTTGCTAGAAGAAGAAACATTTCCCAAGTTTGGTGAACTGGTGGGCGGTTTCTGTCACATTACCCAAGCACTCTCTCCACTATAGCAGGCTGCTAGATATGTTAATTTATATCTATCTCCCCCTCCAGAGTCAGAAAACACTGAAGAATGAGAATTTTCTTCTTTGTAACCAAAGGATCATATTAAACAAGTGTTATAAATATGTTTATTGACACAGATATAAAAGGAGACTTTTGATAAAGAAACAATAAATTTTCATGTCATGCTTGCCACAATGGACTGAATATTTAAGGCTCTCTCAAATTTTTCTTTTCTTTAATTTCTTTTTATTTCAAAATGTTAAGGGGTGTACAAATGTTTTTGTCACAAAGATATAATGTGTAATGCTGAACTCAGGGCCTTCAATGTACCCATCACCTGGATGGTGTTCATTACACATAATAAGCAACTTTTTTATCCCTGATGCTCCTCCCATTCTTCCCTTACTAACTTTGGTATTAGGAGGTAGGGCCCTTGGAAGATGATTAGGGTGTAAGTGCTAAGCCCTATATATACGATTAGTACCTTTGTAAGACTCCAGGGAGTTCCCACATCCCTTTCTGCTTTGGTAGGAAGTAGATCCCCACCAGATCCACGGAATTAACCTGTGGATGTCTCAGATTCCATATTTCTGATAAATATATTACTTTTGTCCATATGCCACCCAATCTATAGTAATCTGTAATAGCAGCCTGAGCAGACTAAGATACTAACTGTGCTTACAGTTGCAGTGGTCCCCTGGATAAAGACATAGCTAGCCACTTCCTAATTTTTCAGGGACTACAATTTAGTAGGAGTTAGATAGTTTGAAATGTCTGGAAATGAAAGAAATTTCACTGCTTGATAACATTGTCCATTTTTATTAAACATATTTTTATGTTCCAAATACTGAGTTCCAATATAGAGCAGAGTAGGATAAATTGTCTCCTGGGAGATAAGTATAGTTAATTCTTGTTATCCATGGTAGTTATGTCCTTTTAAGCTGGTCAGGAACATTGAATTATTGAGCAATGAACCAATATTCCTAGAAAAAATACATTGTTAGTTTCTTGGGAGTACCTAGTCACAACATTTTCATCAAATAATCAATGCATGATGTTGTTTTATGCATGTGTGTGTTTAAAGACACCTTACTTACTGTATAATGTTGATTAGTGAACATTGAAATCATGGCCAACAGCTCTATAATTCACGTTTAAATGAAGCTTGTCTAGCAGGTGTATTTTCCTCACCACAAAGCCCTTTATGCCCTTGCACTTAGGAACACTGGACAGCACCTTAGCACTATAATTGGGGGCCATTTTTAAGTGGTGAAAACAGCACCCAAACACAAAAATACACTAAGGCAGTTATTCAATGGCCATGAAAAAGGCAGTTGTTAATAGTAGGAGCACTGAGACAAATTAAAGCATAGTGTCACACTGCTTCACCTCAACTGAAATACATGCATTGATCAAGTCAGAAATTTCTGCTGCTGGGTGTATGACCACATGGGGACATGTAATCACCAGGGGTACTACCTTTACAGTTACCAACAAATTTTAGCAAGTAAGTAAATTCATAAATACAACATCAGTGAGCAATGAGGATCAACTGTACTACTGTCATGCACCATTATTCAAATGCAGAAACTGAGGCTTAAAGAGGTCAAATCTCTTGATATTGTTGGTTGGGGATCTCTTGGCTCCCCCAAGAGAATTTAACTATGAGGCTATTTATTCATTATTTCTTGGGTGGGTTCAGGAACAAATGGCCTTTGTAGAGGATCCATTTACCCATTTTTGATATTTAAAAACTGAGTCACTAAGCTAGATGTCTTTCAAAATTCCTTAAAATTTTGAGATTCAATTCTTTTACCAGTGTTTTGCTTATTTTTGCAAATTTGAACCTTTTTTGGGGCTAAAATTTTAACTTTTCCTCCAATGAGATAACATGTTTTTCTATAAGCTCTCAATATATTTAAAGCAAATCTTTCTATTTTATTAGATTAAAAAACACAAAAACAACTCAGTAGGAACGAGAGGAAAAGATAAAGAAAGAAATATAGAAAAGGCTTGAGAAAACAAGTGAAGAAGCACAGAGAGCAGAGGCAATGTCAAGAGTCCACGTCAGGGCCCTCTCAGTTTCTTTTTTTTTTTTTTCTTTTTTGAGATAAAGGATCACTAGGTTGCCCTCAGTAGAGTGCTGTGGTGTCACAGCCCATAGCAACCTCCAACTCTTGGGCTTAAGTGATCCTCCTGCCTCAGCCTCCCAAGTATCGTGGGAACACAGGGACCTGTCACAATACCCGGCTATTTTCTTGTTGCAGTTGTCATTGTTGTTTAGCAGGCCCAGGCTGGGCTTGAATCCTCAGTGCACGTGACTGGTGCCATAACCACCATGCTACAGGTGCCAAGCCCCTCTCAGTATTTCTAACTGGATTTCATTATAACCTATTTGTTTTGTAATATTTCTTTACATTCCACTATAATATAAAAACATTAAATTCGAACAGTTTTACTAAGCTTCTTTTACAAAAATCTGTACCTGGAATTTCTCTGGCATCATGAACTAAGAGTCACAGACCTAATTTTGTGCAGATGATGGTTTGCTTTTCATTTATTGCACGTATCTCCCGCTCCCATACTGACGCTTTGGGATTTATGCACAATGATCAGTCAAGAATTGAAACATGAAGTCGGCCTTTTTAGAGGAACTGAATTTGACTGGGGCCTTCAAATGCAAGTTCTGAAATTCTTCTACATAAATAACTTTTTAAAATGTCTTTTCTTACTTTAATTGCTCATATAAATTACTATACTTCATTTGGATAAACCACCCTCTTACTTTTAATTGACCTGTTTACAAATTCCTTTCCTGAGGGCAATCATAACTTCAAAGGAAACTTATTGAGTCAGAGAGGAAAGCAACAGGGATTGTACAGTAAACTCAACACACTCTCAGATAGGTATTTACTGCACATTAAGACACCACAAATTCCCCAAATACCTATTCTTACACAATTATAGGAATTTTCTAAAATTATTTAAGTAGAGGAGGTTCTTCCATGAAATGTAGAGGTTGACATGGAGGACTTGCTTGTACAATACAAAAATGTATTCTCTTCTTTGGAATCTTTTTGGAAAAATATAATTAGAATTTCTTCCCAGCAGCAAGAATCTAGTTCAGTTTGTTATGTTATATGATAAAAATTATCATCTTTTCAGATCTTCTGCCAGAATATTTCTTTTTGGAGAAATAAATTGGTGACCTTTTGCACAAATTTTTCCTGCAATTACATTATTGTTTTTGGAACTTGGAGCCAAACTCAAATGAATGAATATTTCATGAACAACTGTGGCTACAATTATCTATAGTTCAGGGACAATGTATAAAGAAAATAGTATACCAATATGTAATGCTTTTAACCTCTTCAAAGAAATTGTATTAAACCAATGCATTGGATGAAGAGCCTATAGATCTTTCCTTGTGAAATCACAGGTCTAATCAAATCCCCTGCCACTGGCAGAGGTCACATAACAGTACCTTCGTTTCAGATAACACATCAGACACCAGCCTATGTACCCAACCCACTCATTTTAATGCACTGCAGAGTGTTTTGCATTAATAGATCTCAAATGCCCCTTTCCATCTCCTTACCCATCTCTTTTCCTTGATATCCACCTCTGTAAGGGCTTCCTCAGTTTCTTAACCGTGACAACAGCAGCTAAGGGTAATGTTTCATCATCCATCCTTGGAGGTCAAACACACTGCCCAACTAAACAGGACTAAAATATGACCTCTGAGATGTTGGCTTCTCCTCACCTTGGCTATCTCATCAAGTACATTTTTAGAGTCTTGTTTTGATTAAACACTTTCTTCAAGTGAAATCTTTCATGAAAGTCAATTATGCAAAATAGAAAAAGGAACTCACTATGTAAAATAGATAAAGAAGATAAAACTTGGTTTTCCAGACCAGATTTCTCTCACTCTGGTACCATTGTGGACATAGTTCCTGAGACCTCACGAGAGACCTGCATGACTTTATGGCATGAGATTTAGGTGTACTAACTGAGACTAGAAACCCAGACTTGGATATTAATTTCCTCACTTTCTCTGAAAATTCTCAGGTATTCTTTCTCTTTCCCCCTTCCTTTCAGAGTATGTTGCCAATCCGTAATAACTTGGATGGGTATTCTTCCCTCTTCTCAATGTGGGTATTGGTCTCCAGGGCTCCAGAGCTGACTATTCTTTCTTCCATGTTCATTTTATTATTTATCTCAGCTTGTGTACTCTATGACATACATTGGGCAGAGCTGAGTTATACATGCTTCAAGACCTGATTCTCCTCAGTCCTGTGAGTTGTGGGGCTGGGCCTCACACTGTAAATGAAAGCATTGCCCAGAACTATAATGTTACCTGAAACTTCCTTCCACCACTCTCTTCTCAAACTCCTTAGACTTTGTAGTTTACTGCTATTATTTGTTTTCACTAATTTGATTCCTCTGGCTTGGACTCCATTGAAGTACACATCAGCTTCAAATGGACAGAAGTAACCCATTTATGAAAAGTCATAGATACCCAGACTCTGGTCAGAGTTTAAAGACCAGAGCCTGAGATGACTCTTAAATCTTCATTCTACTCCCGAGATTCCAGTACCATCTTGCTTATGGTACTAAATGCTCTTTGTACCTGGCCAGAAGATCACCTAGCAGGTGCTTAGGCCCCTTGTTCATGAAGGGCTATTGTGCACTTTGCTCCTGACTGCTAAATTGTGTGTCTGTGTGTCAAGACCATCCAGGCTTCACTCTGCTTAGTGAGATGAAAGGGCAAGCACAAATGCCCTTGCTTGCTGATGAGGGGACCTTGAGACAGACCGTAAAACCTTGCTCTGATATGTCCTGGATGGAGCTACTTGAGGCTGTAGGTAACTTTCCAGAAGATTGGGCTGCCTCAGACCCAGCACTGAGATTCAGCGGATTGAGAGAAATCAGGCCTTGGTACACATATAACTCACCTCTGCCTAATGTGTGTCATGAAGTACATGAGCTGATTTCAATTAAAAAAAAAATGGATAAAGAGGCCTCAATTCTGGGACATGATGACATATTATTGCATTGGGCTTGGGCAGTTTTGCTCATAATAGTAGATGTACAAGTAGATGCATGTCATGGCCTGTTAAGATGACAATGGTGGATCCTTTCAAGAGTAGTCACACTAGTTGTCATTTTATAAATTATCTTAAATTTATTTTGTAGAAGAAGGCTATCTATTTTAATCATATATCATAATACAAATGCCCATACACATACAGAAACTGTTCTCAGAATAAAATATTTACCCAGTCAGTTCATTTACTATGGGGTGTATAAGTACTGTTTTCATTCTGAATGTCTGACCCTGGAGTTTAATCACTTTAACATAATTCTTTTTATTTGTGAGATGTGTTTAGGGTGAGAAGTTCCTACTGAAAAATGCGTTTGAGGTCTGATTACAATGCCAAAATTAAGCTGACCAGCACATAGTTCTGATGGCTTTGTGTTAGCTCAGAGAATAGTGGCTGTTGATATTTTGGGGATTAGAGCAATAAAATTCCAATAGTTGGAGAATGGAAAGAAAGCCAGCTTTCCACTGGGATAAATTCAATCACTGATACATTACTGAACCAAAAGAGAAAGGAGGACAGTACAAAGGCACTTCTACCACCAGATGGTGTTTGTCTGCTTGTGTGTACTAATTGCTATCAATAATTAAACACAGGTCTCTGATTCATATTCACAGAGGCAGTGATTCTTAAATTAAAGATTTTAGAATCACTATGGTACATTTTATAGGTTAGGTTAAGCACAGCTCTCTGGCTGATTATGATTAAACATACTGATACTAAATTACATATTGATCCCATAAATATCAATGCATGCAGAGAAGCAATGGGAGAAGAATGCTTGTAACAGAAGGGGCATTTTAATTTGAGATGATAACGGGGCAGTTTTTAATGACATACCAGGCAGAGGGTTGGGTTCTCCCAGTTGACTTTCATCACAAAGGAAATGTTCTATTCTTCCTTTCATAATACTAAACATGAGTTATATATTATGTCTCATCTTCTGAAGTACATAGTCATCAATGTATTTTGATGGTAGAATCAAATGTCTTGATAAATTAAAAAAATGTATATTTTCAGTATTTTCTTAGAACCTTAAATATAGTAAAGTAACTTACAGCTATTTCTAAATTCTCAAATGTTTGCAATAAAAGAGACAGGTATAAATGTTTCATTCATCAAATACAGAAAGTAGAAGTTATGTTGAAAAGGACATGACCTTCGATGTTAATAAAAATGATTATTGTTCAGACTGGCTACTACTATGCTATATGACCATGTGACCTTCTATCAAAATTCATAACTAAGCTAAATATTTGTGTCCTCAGCTATATGTTAAGGAAGAGGGTTTAAATATTTTTGAGGTCTCTATCAGCTTTTATTTAATTATGCTATTAAAATTCATAGCTATGTGGGAGGAAGTCACGTTAACATGAGTGGGACTGAGCTTTCTTATAGAATCCAGAAGTGACACTTGATGATTCACTCACTTCCAGTCATTTATCTGCAGTTCGTTGACTGATGCAGACACTTTACCCATTCTGCATCATCATCTTCAATCAAAGCCTCTGTCTGATGCAACGTGTACAAAGGACTATCTCTCAATTATGAGTCATGGGTTTCAGTGTGCTTGAGGGGAGAAAATAAATAATGAAAACATTTATAGTAGAGGTGGAAGGGTAATGCTCTTTATAAAAGTAGATGAATGAATTACTATTTCTCATTGTTAATTTGTTAATAGCTTTGAAACATATTGTGCCCTGGTATTAGTATGCTGATTAAAAATCTTTAGGAAATCACAGTGTGTCAGATACATAAAGAACAGATAATCCTTTCTTAGGGGTTTTATCATCAAAGGGCTCCAGGCATTTTTCAGTAGATTTTAAATGTCACATTTGATTCATCCCTTGGGTTTTGCTGCTAGAAGTCCTGTGTCAACTTAGAGATGAATTCAACAGCAGAGAACCTTAGCACAGGGTTTCCACAAGGTCAAAGGATTAACAAAAATGACTGTGGTTGTAATACCAACCTAATTCATTCAGTTTTCTTAATATTTTTCAGTATAGCCTCAGGGAACTTATCAATTCCTTTAACCTCTGTGGGACTCATTTTCTAGAAGTGACTCATTTTCTAGGGGGAAGTAAGTAAGTAACAAAAGAAAAAACCACCCTGACTCTTCATGCTGGGCCTTCACATCCACATCTATAAAATGAAATTTTTAACATACTCATGTAAATATTAAGTATGATGAAGAGTAAGGCTTCCACTTAATAGAATTAGATTAATTCTATGTTGTAGTTCTATAGTTCCCAACCCCAGGCCACAGACTAGTACCAGTCCATGGCTTGCTGGGAACCTGGCTGCAAAGCAGGAAGTAACAAGTAGGCAAGGGAGCAAAGCATAATCTATATTTACAGCCGCTCTTCATCACTCAAATCACTGCTCCAGCTCTGCCTCTTGTCACATTTCCCCTATTCCCATCTGTGGAAAAATTATCTTCCATGAAACCTACCCCTGGTGCCAAAAGGATTGGGGACTGCTGTAGTAACTCATTTTTAGCATTATATTTTATCCCTTTCTATGCCATGTAGAGATCAAATGTTATTTCTATCATCCTCAAACTTATGAACTCTTCAAACTCTTTACCAACAAGTTGTAATAAAAATGTGATTTGGAAACTTTTGGAAAGAATTAGAATGTCATTTTGGGTCAAAGTAATCCAGATGAAGGTAATGTAAGGTTTTTAATACATTGATCTGTAACTTACTTTATTGGTTATAGAAAGACACATTATATATTAAGTAAAAATAAATAACAGGAGTAAGCAAGAGACACAATGGCTTCTACATGCAGAGGAGAAGTTGAGGATGGAAAGCAAGTTCTATCCATACCAGGTTTCATGATGTGGAAAAATAAAAAGAGCATATTTAGAAGAGAGAGAGAGCACATTTTATTTTTCTAACATTTTACTTCAGAGTGAAATCTCAATGAACACTGACAAAAGGTAAATGAAAGCAAACATTACAATATCACAAGAAGCCGTAGAAATGATGCAAGGGTTAGAGCTCAGCTACAGAAAGCTGGGAAGAGAAAACACATACGTTCACCGTGTATGCAAAGATACAAACCAAGCACCACATCACACAAGCCAGCTGCTGCCCAGGTGAACAAGAAAACATTCGGCTCAAGCATACATAGGCCATTTGAAATGTAGAAATGCCAAAATGCAAGACTAACTAGCTCAAGCATGCACTGACACAGATACACATGTGCAGGTATGTTTTGGAAAACGAATTCTCACCAACAGCCTTTCCCAGTTCATAAATGCATCTTTGGATAGATGAGAATGTCATTAACCTTTTTTTTTTCATTTACTTTTTAAAAAAATTTTTTTATTAAATCATAGCTGTGTACATTAATGCAATCATGGGGTGCAATGTGCTGGTTTCATATACAATCTGAAATATTTTCATAAAACTGGTTAACATAGCCTTCATGGCATTTTCTTAGTTATTGTGTTAAGACATTTATGTTCTGCATTTAGTAAGTTTCACCAGTACCCTTCTAAGATACATTATAGGTGTGGCCCCATCAATTACCCTCCCTCCACCCAACCTCCTCCCTCCCCTCCCCTCCCTTGCCCCTTTCCCCATATTCTTGTGCTGTAATTGGATTATAGCCTTCATATGAAAGTTATAAATTATTTTCATATTAGGGCTGAGTACATTGGATACTTTTTATTCCATTCTTGAGATACTTTGCTAAGAAGAATATGTTCCAGCTCCATCCATGTAAACATAAAAGGGGTAAAGTCTCCATCTTTCTTTAAGGCTGCATAATATTCCATGGTATACATATACCACAAGTTATTATTCCATTCATGGATCCATGGGCACTTGGCTTCCATGACTTAGCAATTATGAATTGGGCTTCAATAAACATTCTGGTACAAATATCTTTGTTATAATGTGATTTTTGGTCTTCTGGATATATACATAGTAGAGGAGTTATAGGATCAAATGGCAGTTCTATTTTTAGATCTCTAAGTATTCTCCAAACATCTTTCCAAAAGGAACGTATTAGTTTGCATTCCCATTAGCAATGAAGAAGTGTTCCCTTTTCTCCACATCCACATCAACATCTTTGGTTTGGGGATCTTGTGATGTGGGCTAATCTTGTCATTAACTTTTGATTCTCCATATAAGGACATTCCTTTGTGTGGAGGGAATTAGTGTCAGTTGCATGGATAAGAAGTCTGTGAGAAGGGAACACTTTAGATATTGATCCTGAAATATGCCCAGGAAAAGTCATAAGGGTATGTTTGCTTCAAAGATTTGGGCACTGCCTCCCTGCAATATACCCTGTAATCATTTAATGATTCAACGCTGAAAGAGCTCAACAACTCACCTTTCTGTCATAAAGGGAGTCACTCCAATCAACACTTCACTTATTTTACATCATGCTTCAAAGCTGGTGACATTTATTTAGTCAGGTCCATGTATTTTCCATTGCTTATAGGATATTACAGAACTCTATTGCACATTTCAAACAGCAAACAGGACTGTTTTACTCTCTTCCTGAATGCAAATGCCTAATTTTTATCTGAGGATTTACTATCTTGTACCTCTCTTCAGGTTTTAGTTTTGACTAAAAGTTACTAAAGTAACTTTTTTTGATGCTATTAAAGGTTGTTCAAAAGCAACAAAGAAAATTTACCTTCATCTTTGCCAAGGAAGGGGAAAAAAGGACATATAGAAAATTAATAGAGAAAGGCTGAAGACAATTTTTTTTCTTCATTTCTGTACGAAAGACAACCCCTGAGTAATGTTCTTACCCTGGCCATCTGGCAGGGGGATGGTGCTGCAAAAATATGCCTTTGCGCCTTTCACATCCTTTGTCACTTTTGAATTTTCATCATTCATTTTGGAAGATATCAGTAAGAGGCACATGTCAGAAAGAGTTTGGAAAAAAATGATAAAAGGTTTTAAAAGATAGGAATACAAAATACAAGGAAAAAAATTGGGTCTTCCAGTTGTGTTGATTTTAATTCCATAAGCAAAAGAAGAAAGGTGTCTTGCAAAGGTTTACAATGCCTGAAGTGAACCTGGGTTCTAGATTAAAATAGAAAATACAAATAGTGATTACTGGGCTCAAAATGGAGGCAGTCCAGAGTGCTACAACTAATATTGACATGAAGATTAGTTGGTTTAGGCTAATAATTTCTGAGCAGATAAGCTATGAATGGATGGATTGTGAAGGATATTGGGATTAGACTGAAATAAAGTTCATATACTCTTACCAAAGGGTTAGACTAATTAGACCTTTTGATATAACAAGGGACCCATCATTAGGTGTGGCAAACATATCTTCTTATGTAAACCTATATCTTGCTCCTCTTGTTCTTTAAACCTATCTTTCTCTTCCTCTATAAACTTCATATTATGCTTGCAAATAAACACAAACAACAAATCAACAAACAAAAAAATCTAAAGTGCCCCAAAGGTCAGCATGAATTCAGAAAAATTATAATATTGGATACCTTGGATTGCATTAAGCATGAGTGAAAGAGATGATTTTGCATGTATGTAGAAAGTAGCCAAAATGTAGAGACTATTTGGAAAATATTTTATAAAATGTTATAATGACTATTTTAAATAAAGGAATGTTTAGCTGTAACTTCCTACTTTCCCTGTGAAATAGGAATAAAAAAAGCACAAAAGAATTATATAAATGAAAAAACTAACTTCATAGTTTGGAAGACTTAACATAGTGAAGATGTCAGTCCTTCTCAATGTCATCTATGAATTTAATACAATACCAATACAAATCCCAGCTGGAGTCTGATAGATGCCGACAAGTTGATTCTTAAATATACATGGAAGGGCAAAGGAACTACAATAGCTAAAATGATTTGGAAGAAGAGCAATGTTTGAAGAATGACCTGATTGAACTTAAAACTTAATAAAGACAGTGTGGTATTGACAAATGGATGAATATATAGCTCTATAGAATGTAGAAAAGCATCCATGAAAATATAGTTCTTTAATTGTGAAACACATACAAATGCAATTTGATAGATAAAGGAAAATCTTTTCAATAAATAGCATTGTAACAATTGGTAATCCATATGTGGACAAAACTCAAACTCCACCTGAACCTCAGACCTTACTCAGAAATTCATTCCAGATGAATCTAGTTGCAAATACAAAATAAATATACATTTTAAAGGAAAGTTTTCCTGACTTTTCCTGAAAGTTTTAAGCCAATAGTTCTTGGAAATGATACCAACAGAATAATCCATTAAAAAATGATATCTTATACTTTGGCAAACTATAGATTGGTAGAAAATATCTATAAATAACATCCATAATGAGATTATATATACATGTATATATCTGTGGTACACCAGTGTATATAAAGAAATTTCTTAAGACTAGCCCACATGGCAAAAATCCCAAAACCAGAGATGTTGGCGTGGATGTGGAGAAAAGGGAACACTCCTACACTGCTGGTGGGAATGCACACTAATACGTTCCTTTTGGAAGGATGTTTGGAGAGTACTCCGAGATCTAAAAATAGACCTTCCATTCGACCCTACAATTCCCTTACTAGGTATATACCCA
>CAUYON010011935.1:0-27838 GCA_963573935.1 Arctocebus calabarensis | reverse complement strand
TTTTAAAGGCAGGTCTCTTTATACAAAGAAACTGCTGGCATTCTCAACTAGTGAAGAGTTATGGCAGAAAGGCCCATTCTTCTGAGTCTCAAACATGGTCCAAGAAAGCATATTCTGATTGTAGCAACTGACCAGTCAATCCAGAGTTCCACTTACAAAACCCCTGCCCTGTTGGCTTTTTGTTTCCATTTCCTTCCCTGAGAAAAGGGCAATGTGTGGTCCAAGCTGGAGAGCTCAAAGGCTTAAGTCTTTCCCCTAAATGTAAATGTATGATATCCCCTCCTCCTGCTCCATTCAATTGGCACTTGATGAGCAGAAGTCAAGTATGCGAGGCTGATTTGTGTCAGTCATTCACAAGAGACCACTGCACTTTGTTGTGGATTTTGTAAGGGGGAGGAGTAGAGAACCAGTTTTTTTCTTTTTTCAACAGGTACTGATCATAGGCAGTTGCTATTATTATGAATCAAATTTTGCTTTCTTTGACAATGGTAGCGCATCTTCCTTGTCTTCGTCATCATCATCATCATCATCATCATCATCAGGATAATCTACCAGACCCACGAGGCCTCCCTGTTCAGAAACAAGAATTATTTAAAGAATAGAAAATAACATACTACATTTTAAAATATCTGTGTTTTAACAAAAATCTTTAAGTTATCTAAAATTAAAACAAAAATCTTTATAAATCCTAGCAAATCGCTCAAGATAGAAACAATACTGAATTAAAACATTTCAAGATTTAACAGTGTCCTAGCACTCTGGAAGGCCTAGATGGGTGGATTGCCAGAGCTCACAGATTCGAGACCTGCCTGAGCCAGAGTGAGACCCTGTCTCTCCGAACAGCTGTGCATCGTGGCAGGCGCCTGAAGTCCCAGCTACTTGGGAGGCTGAGGCAAGAGAATTGCTTGAGCCCAAGAGTTTGAGGTTGCCTCAAGTTATGAAGCCATGGCACTCTACGGGGTGACAAAGTGAGACTCTGTCTCAAAAAAAAAAAAAAAAAAAAGATTTAACAGTACATTCACATCTTTTAAAAACATGAAAATCTAAAATGCTATCAAGAAAAAACTGCAATCCTACCATTCTGGGAGGCCACGGCAGGAGGACTGTTTGAGGTTGAGAGTTTAAGATTAGCCTGGGCAAAGTGAGATCCCTATGTCTACTAAAAAATAATTAAAAAAAAAAAAAAAGAAAAGAAATTAGCCAAACATGGTGTTAAGCACCTGTAGTCCCAGCTACTCAGGAGGTTGAGGCAAGAAGATTGCTTAAGCCCAGGAGTTTGAGGTTGCTGTGAGCTAGCCCATGAAAACAGGACAAGACTATCTCAAAACAAAATGAAACAACTCTGTAGAAGATAAACAGACCTCTAGAAAAGAGGGCAGACAGGCTATTAGAGGTTAGGAAAACAATTCTACGCTATCTCTTCCTCACTATTGTATCTGTGCTTCCTTTTAACCCTACTCTTTCACCAGAAACTACTGTAGCTCATGTTATTTAGCCGGCCATGAGAAATTTACAGTGCTTTGCCCTCAGCCTGCCCTTCCTTTCAGCAAGTCTCAGAGTCACTTTCTTGTCCTTAGGAACCTCCTGCTCACAGGGGAGTAAAAGGGAGTATGAAGGGGTAGTCTAATAATTAATATATTTTATGCCTCAAAAGGATAAAAAGAGCAGCATAAAGCAACCAAAATAGTTTTTTTCCTGAGATTGTTTTTTCTACAATTTTGTTATTAAAATTACGTTCCTTCTGGCTCAGCACCTGTGGCTCAACGGGCTAAGGCGCCAGCCACGTACACCTGAGCTGGCGGTTTCGAATCCAGCCCCCGGGCCCGCCAAGCAACAATGACGGCAGCAACCAAAAAATGGCTGGGCGTTGTGGCGGGCGCATGTAGTCCCAGCTACTTGGGAGGTGGAGGCAGGAGACTCGCTTGAGCCCAGGAATTGGAGGTTGCTGTGAGCTGTGATGCCACAGCACTCTATCCAGGGTGATAGCTTGAGGCTCTGTCGCAAAAAAAAACAAAAAAAAAAGAAAAATTATGTTCCTTCTATGTATTTTAGGTTATTTTCCCCTGCCAAGTCTTTATCTGGGTATTAATTGGAGAAGTTGATTAAGTAAAGAATGACTGGCTCGGTGCCTGTGGCTCAATGGGCTAAGGCGCCAGCCACGTACACCTGAGCTGGTGGGTTCAAATTCAGCCAGGGCCCGCCAAACAACAATGTCAGCTGCAACCAAAGAAAAAAATGGCCAGGCATTGTGGTGGGCGCCTGTAGTCCTAGCTACTTGGGAGGCAGAGGCAGGAGACTCGCTTGAGCCCAGGACTTGGAGGTTGCTGTGAGCTGTGATGCCACCGCACTCTATCCAGGGTGACAGCTTGAGGCTCTGTCTCAAAAAAAAAAAAAAGAATGACTGAAAATTATGTCTGTAAATATCTTGACATAAAAATCGGAACTTATAATTGTAAAATTCAAAATACCAAAATAAGAATACATTCAGTCTTCTTCACTGTTCATTAAAAAAACTGAGAAATTTCTCCACTTCTTGATAAGTTCTGATCTACTGGGGAAGGACTCATTCATATTATCTAATTCACAAATGTTAAAAACCAGTCCTAGAAGGCAATATTCAAAGGAGTCTTAGTCATGCAAAAAGTTATTGCTGAGAAAGCTCAGTGTAGGGAGAAAAGGGGCAAAATATCCTGAAGTAAAAAATGTACCTTTGTAGTAATAGCTGCCGTCTGAGATGTATTTTTAGGGATGGATCCAGGAGAGCCTGGAGATCCTGGGGATCCAGGTGATCCTGGAGAACCAGGCAGATTCGTTGTAGATGACTGGCTGGTGAGGTTAGTTTTTGTTCCACTGGACAAGGAAAGCTTGAAACTTGGGCTCTGCCGTCCAGAAAGATTTGTTTTCAGAAGCACCTCCTTTTCTTCACTTTCTTTTACTAAAAGTGAGAATATTGTCAGTAGTTGCTCACCCATACTAATTCTTTTTAAAATTCCTTCCAAATACCTGACACTCAAATACATTTAACCAACATACTCCTTTACTGGGGAGAAACACTGAAGTTTAATTTATGAACGAAGCTTACAAAATTACTAAATTGGTTATATCCATTGGATTTTACTCCAGAGAAACAATGAAACCTTTAGTATCATATTCCGTATTCCTACTCTTCTTGAAATACTATATTCCTACTTACTCAACTCAAAAAGAAAAATTTAGTATGTACCTTTACAAGAGTCACGTATCATAAAGCAATGGAGTCTTTAGTATATGTAACTACATATTCCAAATAGATACTAATCATTTTGTCAAGAAATAAAGAAAAAACAGTCTATCTGAATGTGCCCAATCTCATCTGATCTTGGAAACTAAGAAGGGTAGGGCTTGATTAATACTTGGATGGAAGAATAAAGCTAGAGTGAGAAAGCGTTCATTTTTCTTGCCCATTTTTTCAACATACATTTCTTCCTTTCCATGAATTTACTTATTGGATCCATAATATCATCATCATTTTTATTTTTGTCAGATGGAGATACTACAGCTTCTCCATCTTCCATGTCATCTTCATCTGTGTTAAACCACATCTCTTCTTCATCTTCTAGTGTTCTGGCATCTCTTCGGTATCTATGATTCCTCAAAATGGAACGCATACTATAAATAAAGAGAACAAAAGAGTAAATATACTAATATAAAGAGACTTTACTTAGTCTTCAAGTATTGCTCTAAAATTAGGGCAGCGCCCGTAATTCAGTAGATAGGGCACCAGCCACATATACTGAGGCTGGCAGGTTCAAACCCAGCCTGGGCCAGCTAAAACAATGACAACTGCAACAAGAAGTGGCGGGTGCCTGTGGTCCCAGCTACTTGGGAGGCTGAGACAAGAGAATCGCTTAAGCCCACGAGTTTGAGGTTGCTGTGAGCTGTGACACTGCCGCACTCAGCTGAAGGTGTCATAGAGACTCTTATATCAAAAAAAAACCACACTCCACCATTTCTAGTATTAGTGAAATCAAACTCCTTATCAAAATTGTACTGTTACAGATCCTTTATTCAACTGTTAACATTAGAAATTAAATAATAATTTTCAGATTTGAGATGCACTAGAAATGTGAATTCAGGTGTTTAGAAAAATGTATAAGATTTGTAACCTTAATAATTTATAAATTCAAAGGACATAGGATAATATTTTAGTTTGAACACCTGAAGCCTCACTACCATATAAGTGTTTGTTTTTCAATATCTAGCTTGATATGTGCCTGAAGGACTGCAGATCATACTAACATCCAACTCGACCTTCTGGAAAACATTTATGTTGGCCTTCATAGGAAACTACAATTTCGGTTCACTAGCTGCCTACTTCCCTTCCCTAATATCAAATAAAAAAGCCTGGCTCGGCACCTGTGGCTCAGCGGGCTAAGGTGCCAGCCATATACACCTGAGCTGGCAGGTTCAAATCCAGCCCAGGCCCACCAAACAACAATGACAGCTGCAACCAAAAAATAGCCAGGCGTTGTGGAGGATGCCTGTGGTCCTAGCTGCTTGAGAGGCAGAGGCAGGAGACTCGCTTGAGCCCAGGAATTGGAGGTTGCTGTGAACTGTGATGCCACGGCACTCCTCTATCCAGGGTGACAGCTTGAGTCTCTGTCTCAAAAAATAAATAAATAAATAAAAATGAAATACAAAAGCCACCACCGCACAACTTGATGCTGAATGAATAAGTTCAAATACATGTTAACTTACCTGTCAAGTTTAGGATTATCTTGCCTTTCTCTTTGTTGTTCAAATCTCAGTTTTAATCCTTTAAATGTCTGTACATAATCTACATCTTCCAGTGCTTTCCAGTAATTTTCAATTACATGAGCAGTTAATGATTTTATATCTTCCTACAGAAAAGAATCATAAAAAAGGATAGTATATTCACATATTCACTAAAAGTACTTTCTTCTTTTTTTTTTTTTTTGCAGTTTTTGGTCAGGGCTGGTTTTGAACCCGCCACCTCCAGCATATGGGGCCAGCGCCCTACTCTTTTGAGCCACAGGCACTGCCCGAAAGTACTTTCATTTCATAAAATTCTGACACAGTGTTAGAGATAAACAATGAAAATGGGAATAACACACACTGACTACTCCAGTAGTCCTACACTTACCTATGGGTGCAAGTCCCACCCTAGGTGGTTTTGACTCCAGAGGTCTGGCATGGGATCTGGGAATGTGTACTTTAAAAGTATGCCACAGGCTCAGTGCCTATAGCTTGTACAGGGTGCCGGCACATACACCAATGCTGATGGGTTTGAGCCCAGCCTGGGCCTGCTAAACAACAATGACAACTTCAACCAAAAAATAGCTGGGCGTTGTGGCAGGCACCTATAGTCCCTGCCACTTGGGAGGCTGAGGCAAGAGAATCGCTTAAGATCAAGAGTTTGAGGTTGCTGTGAACTATGACGCCATGGCACTCTACTGAGGGCAACAGCATAAAACTCTGTCTCAAAAAACACATATATATATATTTTTGGGGGGGAGAGGAGAGGCTTGGCACCTGTAGTTCAGTGGTTAGGGCATTAGCCACATACACCAGGGCTGGCGGATTGAAACCTGGCCCGAGCCTGCTAAACAACAATGACAACAGAAAAATAGCCAGACATTGTGGTAGGCACCTATATAGTCCCAGCTACTTAGGAGGCTGAGGCAAGAGAAATGCTTAAGCCCAAGAGTTGGGAGGTTGCTGTGAGCTGTGACGCCAAGGCACTGTACCAAGGGCGACATACTGAAATAATGAAACTCTTTTTTTTTTTTCAGTTTTTGGTTGGAGCCGGGTTTGAACCCGCCACCTCTGGTATATGGGGCCGGCATTCCTCTGTCTCTTAAACAAACAAACAAAAAATATATGCCACAAGCCAGGTGCGATGGATAACACCTGTAATCCTAGCACCCTGGGAGGCAAGGAGAGAGGATTGCTTGAACTCAGGAGTTTTAAGACCAGCAAAAGCCAAGACCCTGTCTCTTCTAAAAATAGAAAAACTAGTGGGGCCTGTAGTCTCAGCTAATTGGCAGGCTGAGGCATAAGGGTTGAGCCCAGGAGTTTAAGGTTGCTGTGAACTATGAGCCAGGGCTCTTTAGCTTGGGACAAGAGAGCGAGACTCTGTCTTTAAATAAACAAATAAATAAATGTAAACACATATATTGTATATCAAATCAGTACACTGAACCCCATAAATGCATCAATGCACACAGTTATGATTTAATAAAAACAAACAAAAAATAATTTTAAAAAAGTATGCTACAGGGCGGCTCCTGTGGCTCAGCGAGCAGGGCGCCGGCCCCATATACCGAAGGTGGCAGGTTCAAGCCCGGCCTCGGCCGAACTGCAAAACAAAAAATAGCCGGGTGCTGTGGCAGGCGCCTGTAGTCCCAGCTACTAGGGAGGCTGAGGCAAGAGAATCGCTTAAGCCCAAGAGCTGGAGGTTGCTGTGAGCAGTGTGACGCCACGGCACCCACCCAGGGCTATAATGTGAGACTGTTTATCAAAAAAAAAAAAAAAAAAGAAATCCTCTTGCCTCAGCTTCCCAAGTAGCTGAGACTACAGGCACCCACCATGACAAGCAGCTAATTTTTCTATTTTTAGTAGAGATGGGGTTTCACTCTTGTTCAGGCTGATCTTGAACGTCTGTGCTCAAGGGATTCTCCTGCCTTGGCCTCCCAGAGTGTTAGGATTACAGGTGTGACCCACCATGCCCAGCCTTCAAGGACTTTTTTATCTTCTGCCATCTGTGACTCCATGAGCTAGACACACCTAAGCTGGAGGGGCCTAGTGGGGCACCAGCTGGCAGCAACAGACAAGAGAATGACCAGGTCACTCCTCCTCATCCTTCTCTCCCTGATCCGACCCCACAGACAATGTCCATATCAGCCCCAACGGCTCCATCATCACCATCGTCGGCACCCGGCCCAGCAACCACGGCGCCTACCGCTGCGTGGCCACCAATGCCTATGGTGTGGCCCAGAGTGTCGTGAACCTCAGTGTGCACGGTGAGGGGGGCATCCACCCGAGGGTCTGCTGCCCTCCAGAGTCTCAGCTCAGATCCTCAAGGTTGAAATCCTGCCTCCACCACCGACTTCCTTTTGGACATTTTCCCTCTCTGAGCCTCAGTTTCCACCTCTAGAGCAGGGGGGCCCCTGGTGCCCACCCAGCAGATAGTGAGCTGGGCTCATGGTGGTACACAGGACCAGCCTTGAGCATGTGTCAATGCTTATCATTCCTCCGGGCAGGGCCCCCTACCGTGTCCGTGCTCCCAGAGGGCCCTGTGCGGGTGAAAGTGGGAAAGGCCATTACCCTGGAGTGTGTCAGTGCTGGTGAGCCCCGCTCCTCTGCTCGTTGGACCCGGGTTGGCACTCCTGTCAAGCTGGAGCAGCGGATGTACGGGCATATCGACAGCCACACAGTGCTGCAGGTGAGGCCAGGGCGGTTTTGCCTCTGGCTCTGAGGCCTAGTCCAGAGCCCAGCCTTGAGCAGGTGCATGGTGGAAGAGCAGCTGAGTGATGGAGAGAGGAAAGGAGAGATGGGATGGGTGCAAAATGGGTGTAAATGAGAAGGTAAGAGGGAAGAAGGGAAAAAGAATGGGTGGAGGGATGAATGGGTTGATTGCCAGGTGGATGAATGGACTCAGGGGGTGTCATGAGGTGAGACCCTCGAGCAGTCAGATGGGAGAGCCGAAAATCAAGGAAGGGGTATAGAAAAGAGAGAAAACCAAGCCACAGCCAGGACTGATGTCAGCATTCCCACTCGGTAAGCACGTGACCACCTCCCTTGCCTTCTCCCAGATTTCATCAGCTGAGCCATCAGATGCAGGCACTTACGTGTGCCTTGCTCAGAATGCACTGGGCACAGCGCAGAAGCGGGTGGAAGTGATCGTGGACACAGGCAGTGTGGCCCCAGGGGCCCCCCAGGTCCAGGTGGAAGAAGTTGAGCTGACTGTCGAGGCTGGGCACACGGCCACCCTGCGCTGCTCAGCCACAGGTGTGCCCCGGGGCCTGATTTATAGACATGTGAAACTTGAAGATGATGTCATGCCCCAGGACACGAAGTAGGGGTGGCCTTTGCTGGCAGCATCTCCCAGTGATAACTGACGTATCCACTTAGTGGCCCCCATGGAGGGGCAGAATCACCCAGATCCCTTCCCCACCAGTGAATACCACCCTCAGCTGTCCCCTGGGGCAGCCCAGCGACTTCTGCCATCTTCCTCTCTCCTCCGCAGGCAGCCCCATGCCCACCATCCACTGGTCCAAGCTGCGCTCTCCACTGCCCTGGCAGCACAAGCTGGAAGGCAACACACTGATCATCCCAAGGGTAGCCCAGCAGGACTCGGGCCAGTACATCTGCAATGCCACCAGCTCTGCTGGGCACTCTGAGGCCACTGTCATCTTGCATGTGGAGAGTAAGGCACTCACCTCCTCTTTTGGGGCTCCCCACTGTCCACTGTGTAGAGGCCTGAGCTACCCTACCAGGCTCCCCTGTAGACAGAAACCCATCCAGAGGCCCGTATATACCGCAGGGACCCATTGCTGGCCCTTGCCTGATAACCAGTATCCAACCCTTCCTGGCACCTTCACTTTCTCCATCCCTATCATCTGGGCTCACCATCCGGCTTCCTTGGTCCTTTGTCCAACTATCTGCTGCCATGCTGACCTCTGTGTCCTTCTTGCCCAGGCCCACCATACGCCACCACAGTTCCAGAGCACGCATCGGTGCGGGCAGGGGAGACAGTGCAGCTCCAATGCCTGGCTCACGGGACACCCCCACTCACCTTCCAGTGGAGCCGTGTGGGTGGCCGCCTTCCTGGGAGGGCGACCGCCAGGAACGAGCTGCTGCACTTTGAGTCTGTGGCCCCTGAGGACGCAGGCCGCTATCGCTGCCAGGTCACCAACAAGGTGGGCTTGGCGGAGGCCTTTGCCCAGCTGCTGGTCCAAGGTAAGCTCAGGGTGGGTGGAAGAGGGTCAGCTTTCCTCCAGGCCCTTCAATGACCCAGCCATGGGTATCTGAGACCCACACGTGGGGTATGAAGTCCTTCCTCCTTCACCTCACCTGGAGGATCCTCCTCCCCCATGTTCTCCAAGGCTAGAGGCAGGAAGACCTTGATTGCTGAGTTCTCAGCTCTTCTAGCTCTCATGGCTGCTTCCCTCCCTTGGCACTGACCTTGCACTGCCAGAGGAAGCGATTATATTTACATTAACAGCAGCCTACCTCACCTGCCAGTGAGGACACACAGGACAGGGCCTGGGCCTGCAACAGGCTGGGTAAAGCTTGACAGGGGCAAAAATAAATAAGTAACAAGCAGTGCCTGACCCCACGTGCCCAGGGCTTCAGTGGGTCCCCAGAACGTCCAACATCTCCATGGTCTCCTATGTCAAAGTTAAAAGCCAGATGAGCCACAAAACTTGTAGCCCACTGGTCAAGAGCCTAGACTCTGGAGTCAGAGAGATCTGAGTTCAAAGCCCAGCTTGGTCGCTTGCTAGCCTTACAACCTTGGCCAAGTCATTTAACCTTTTTGAGCCTCAGTTTCTTCATCTGTAAATGGAGGGAATGTGCTGACCACATAGGCTGAGTTAGAAAAGTGCATGTGTCAGTCCCGGGGCTCGTAACTGGCATTTAGCAAATAGGAGTGACATGTGTCCGTGCCCACCCTCCATCACCCCCTGCACACGTAGGTGTCTTCCCCATGGCCAGGTTCCTGGATTCCTTATTTTAGACTACAGCTATCCTTCCTTAAAATGTCTGGGCACCCCTGCTCTCATTATGGACTGCCCTCTGCACCCAAAAGCCAGAAGCTATGGAACCAAGGCCAGCACTACACAGACCTTCTGCCATGTTGGCTGAATGACTGCAGGAGTGAGCAGATGAATGAATCTGCCACCAAAAGGTCTTTGTTCCCTGGCTAGAGAGGTGACCAGGAGAAGAAAGTCACTTGAATGTTGAGATGGGGATTTCCTGGGTCTCTGGGGAGGGCATGAGGGACATCACATACACATGTACCTGCAGAACCTTCTATATGTCCCTGCAGGCCCCTCCGGCTCTCTCCCTGCCACCCCCATCCCAGCAGGATCCACGCCTACCGTGCAGGTCACACCTCAGCTGGAGACCAAGAGCATTGGAGCCAGTGTTGAGTTCCACTGTGCCGTGCCCAGTGACCCGGGCACCCAGCTCCGTTGGTTCAAGGAAGGGGGTCAGCTGCCTCTTGGCCACAATGTGCAGGATGGGGTCCTCCGGTGAGCAGAGCAGGGGTAGGACTGGACTTTGGGCAGGACACAGCCTCAGGCTTACATTGGGGCTGAGTTAAAATACCTGCTCTAGGGGCTCAGCATGAAGCAGTGTCCCCGAGCAAGTCGCCTTACCTCTCTGAGCCTCAGTTTTCTCACCCGTATGATGGGTTATATAAGGGTAAATGAGACCTGAAGCACTTGCACAGTGCTTGGTGCATGGAAGGCCCTTGGTAAACAGCAGCCCACATTTATGTTATTATTGGAGGGAAAAGAGAACAGGCTCTGGGGTCAGATAGATACGAATGACCCTGGATCTCAGCTCTGCTACTATGACAGTGTAATCTTGAGCTCTAGACCATAAGGTCTTTGCCTGAAGTAGGTGTGGTGCCCTCTACCCAGCCTACCTGCCTTGCATGATCACTGGAAGACTAGAAGTTGACACTGTGTGCCGATCTATGCCAGCTTTTAAATACCACACAATTGCAAAGCATTCTCATCAATTGTTTTCACTCTCCGATGTCTTATTTTTTTCATTATAGAATCCAGAACTTAGACCAGAGCTGCCAAGGGACATACGTTTGTCAGGCCCATGGACCTTGGGGTCAGGCCCAGGCCAGCGCCCAGCTGGTTGTCCAAGGTAGGAGGATGTCTTTGGTCCTATCCTGAGAGTAGGGGACAAGATGAGAAAGGGAGAGGGATGCCGGACTCAGACCACGTTCCGCAGGAAGTCCCTCAGATGTGTAAGAATAAAGAGAATTATTCCATTTTACTTCGTGTGTATCTAGCATAGAGTAAGAAGGCTTGTAGAATATCATAAGGGAGGGAAGGAGATAGGTGGAATGAGTGAATGCTCATTCCACAAACCAATGAGGAATAAATCTGTGTGAGCCGGGCACTGTGGCACACACCTGTGGTCTCAGCTACTTGGGAGGCCAAGGCAGGAGGATTGCTTGAGCCCAGGAGCTTGAGGTCACAGTGTGCTGTGATCACACCTGTGACTAGCCACTGCACTCTAGCCTGGGCAACATAGGAAGACCCTGTCTCTTAAAATAAATAAATAAATGAATGAGTGGACTCATGAGTGAGTAAATTGCATAGGCAAAAGAGCACATGAGCAAGTATGTTCGTGTGAAATGGATGAAAAGTGAATGATAAAATGGATCAATGCCTCGGGCTCCAGAACTCACCTTTTCCTAGGCAGCCTATGGCCTCCCTTGGGCCAGGCCTGCAATGGCTGATCTCTACCTCCCTCCTCCCCAGCCCTGCCCTCAGTGCTCATCAACATTCGGACCTCCGTGCAGACTGTGGTGGTTGGCCACGCTGTGGAGTTCGAGTGCCTGGCACTTGGTGACCCCAAGCCTCAGGTGACATGGAGCAAAGTCGGAGGACGCCTGCGGCCTGGCATCGTGCAGAGCGGAGGCATCGTCAGGATCGCCCACGTGGAGCTGGCTGATGCAGGACAGTACCGCTGCACCGCCACCAATGCTGCTGGCACCACCCAGTCCCATGTGCTGCTGCTCGTGCAAGGTGAAGGCCAGCAGGGATCTTGGCTGGGGGGCCGGAGATGGAGGCAGGGTCTTCTCCCACCTGCCTGCTTTCTTTTTCCTTTCCACTCTCTTGGGGGATTTTCTATTGTGTTTCTTTAATGGGCAAATTTCATTACACGTGGTGGTACCACCAGGAGATTAAAAAATGAGTGTCCCCCAGGGCAGGCTGGAACTTACAGGGAAGGAGCTATTCCATGGGACATCAAGAGGGAACAAGAAACAGTCTCCCCTACAGAGTGCCTGCACTGATGGCGGAGACCTGCAGCCCAGTCTGATACACACAAAGCAGACGTAATAGAGTAACCAAAGGACAGTGGACACAGGGCAGTCACAAAGACTGTCTTTTCTTTAAGGCAATTCCTTTTTACCCCAAGCCTATGACTTGCTCCCAAACCTACTCACCCATACTGCCCTAGTACCTCCTTCTCAGTCCCCAGGGGGTGTGCTGAGGAGGTCTCAGGGCTGCAGAGTCAAATAGACCTGGCCCTAAACCCTGCCTCTGCCATCTGTGCTACCAGGAATGAGCAGCCTCTTCTCCCCTCTAAGCCACAATTTCACCATCTGTAAAACGGGATGTAGTATCTCCCTTCAAAGGGCAGTATGAGGATTAAATGAGTCAGGGCACAGGCTGGGCTCAAAGATGGCAGCTGTCATCATGTTGGTGGCTTGTGTCTCTTCCCTACCTCTCAGCCTTGCCCCAGATCTCCACGCCCCCAGAGGTTCGTGTGCCAGCTGGTTCTGCAGCTGTCTTCCCCTGCATGGCCTCGGGCTACCCCACTCCTGACATCACGTGGAGCAAGGTAAATGCTGGGCAGGGGATCAACTGGTCTGCCTAGGACCAAGCCATGTCAGCATCCCCAGGACCTGGCACAGGCTTGGCAAAGAGCAAATGTGCTCAGAGTTTGAAGGGTGAGGGCCTGAGGCAGAGGTGGGGGTAAGGCCCCATGGAGGTGTGGGTCAAGGATCAGGTGCTACCGTGAGGCCTTAGTGCTGGTGTGTTTGCAGCTGGAAGGCGACCTGCCACCTGACAGCCGCCTGGAGAACAACATGCTGATGCTGCCCTCCGTCCGTCCCCAGGACGCAGGCACCTACGTCTGCACCGCCACTAACCGCCAGGGCAAGGTCAAAGCCTTTGCCCATCTGCACGTGCCAGGTAAGACGACCCTCCCACACCCCGGGAACTGGCAGTTCCCTGCCTGGTCCCTGGCGGGCATCATCTCCAGCTGTGCTCTCTGCTGGCAGAGCGGGTGGTGCCCTACTTCACCCAGACACCCCACTCCTTTCTGCCGCTACCCACCATCAAGGACGCCTACAGGAAGTTTGAGATTAAGATCACCTTCCGGCCCGACTCAGCCGATGGTGAGCAGGAGAGTTGGATTGGGGGTGCCTGCCAGGGTTGGGGATCTCGTGGAGTAACTGACATCCTGGCATGAACCCTGGCCACATCCCAACCTTGCCCACTCACTTGGCCTTCTCTGTCCAGAAGTCCCCAGGCCTTGGGGCCTCTGCCCCAGGGCCCTTTCTTGTGCCTCTGTGCCTCTGTCCCCGTCTCTGCGATGTCTCCGTCTCTTGGCACCTCATAGTCCGTCCTCCCATCCCACCTTCCTCACTCATCTCTGCACCTTCTTCCTCCTTCCTTTTCCTCCTGCATCTCACCCCTTCCTCCTCTCTCTCTCTCTCATCTCTCCGGGTCTCTGACTCTCACTGTCCAGGCCTCCTCCTCTACTCAGGTGAGTCTCTGCCTCCCCCACCTTGAGGGAGGAAGCCCCCTATGCATGTAAAGCCTGTTCACAGCCAGGCCCTTCTGTTCAGGCCAGGCTGAGGCAGTGAGAGGCCCAGTTGTGTGAGGTGTGGCAGCGGGAGGGACAGCTGCTGAGCCTGGACAGGCTGAAGAGTGTGGCTCGCTCCCAGGGTTGGGGTGGACAGGGAGCCCAGGGCTGGACGGCCCCTCACACAGCTGTACCCCCAGGGATGCTACTGTACAATGGGCAGAAGCGGATCCCCGGGAGCCCCGCCAACCTGGCCAACAGGCAGCCTGACTTTATCTCCTTCGGCCTCGTGGGTGGGCGGCCCGAGTTTCGGTGAGACCCTTGGCCTCCACGCCTTTACAGGGGGACTGGGCACAGGCCATACCGCCTGGGCAGCATTATACAGAGGAGGGAGGAGGAGCTGTGTCGTCTCCCTTGGTGACCACCTGATCTGCTAGAGGAGGGACAATGTGTGCCAGTTGGGGCACAGGGAGCAGCCTCAGACTCAGGACTGCTGCATTCCTTCCTTCCTTCAACAGTTACTAGCTGAGCACCTACTATGCGCCAGGCGCTGATCCAGGCATAAACAAAACAGATCCAATTCTAGCCCCATCGGAATGTATATTCTAGTTGGGAAAAACAAAAAGAAAGAAACAAGGCGATCTCAGACAAAGAGTACTCAGGAACATGAGGCCAGGTGCTAGGTCACAGGGCCCTGGAGCCTGGGGTCAGCGGAAGCCCCATGAGTACTCTGAAAAAGCTCCCAGGGAGGCTCGGCACCTGTGGCTCAGCGGGCTAAGGTGCCAGCCACGTACACCTGAGCTGGCAGGTTTGAGTCCAGCTGGGTGGGCAGGCCAAACAACAATGATGGCTGCAAGCAAAAAATGGACGGGTGTTGTGGCGAGCACCTGTAGTCCCAGCTACTTGGGAGGCAGAGGCAGGAGACTCGCTTGAGCCCAGGATTTGGAGGTTGCTGTGAGCTGTAATGCCACAGTACTCTATCCAGGGTGACAGCTTGAAGCTCTGTCTCAAAAAAAAAAAAAAAAAAGAAAGAAAAAGCTCCCAGGGAAAGGATGTGGGGACAGAAGACCCAGCCATGGACAGAAGAAGTGGAGTGGGAGGTCGTGGGGGGAAGGCAAGGCAGGGACAGGAATTGGGGCATCCCTGGGCTGGGACTCAGGAGGTGGTGACATCCCTTCTCTATTGTTCCTCTGCCCAGCTGGGCCCCAGTCCTCCTTACAAACCCCATATCTGCTCTCTCCTGTCTGGGCCCACCCCATGGAGCAGGTTTGACGCAGGCTCTGGCATGGCCACCATCCGTCACCCCACACCGCTGGCCCTGGGCCAGTTCCACACCGTGACCCTCCTGCGCAGCCTCACCCAGGGCTCCCTGATTGTGGGCAGCCTAGCCCCAGTCAACGGGACCTCCCAGGTGAGACCCGACCCTGTCTGCCATTCCCCTTCCCATCCCACCCCTGCCCAGCCTCTGTCACCATTCCTGACTTCCTCCCTCCCCAGGGCAAGTTCCAGGGCCTGGATCTGAATGAGGAGCTCTACCTGGGTGGCTACCCCGACTACAGTGCCATCCCCAAGGCGGGGCTGAGCAGCGGCTTCATAGGTGTGCCCCACCCCAGACCTCCAGCCAGGATGCGCTTGACCTTGCTGGCGGGCAGAGCTCTCGGAGCCTGGGAGGGCACCGCAGGGTTGGGCGTGGGTGGGCAGGCTCCCGGCTCACCCCACCTGCCCACCCTAGGCTGCGTCCGCGAGCTGCGCATCCAGGGCGAGGAGCTCGTCTTCCACGACCTCAACCTCACGGCACATGGAATCTCCCACTGCCCCACATGTCGGGACCGGCCCTGCCAGGTGACCCCCACACCTGCACACACCACCCAGCTGCCCCGGGCCACTGCCCTCAGGGCTGGCTGGGCCCTGGAGAAACAGGGAGGCCTGAGTGTTCTTGGCCTCACTCTGGGGGGCTGCTTTGCAGAATGGAGGCCGATGCCATGACTCGGACAGCAGCAGCTACGTGTGCGTATGCCCGGCCGGCTTCACCGGGAGCCGCTGTGAGCACTCACAGGCGCTGCACTGCCATCCAGGTATGTCCCCGTCACTGTCACCCCTGCTGCTGGCCTCTTGCTTTTGCTGCTCCTTCGTGTCCACCCCCACCTCAACTCCTGGGGTACGTCTACAGACCACTCCTCCTACCCACGTCCCTCCCAGTCCTCCCAGACACTAACCACCCCATCTGTTGGCTTCCCTCCTTCCAATACTGGGAGCCGAGTATTTGCCACATGCTGCACCTGTGTCCCCGCACTCCCTCCCCCCACCACACCCCTCTTGGGCCACCATGTACACCCTATCACTGCTGCCTGCCATCTTCCTGGTTTAATACCCAGTACCCATTACCTGCCACCTGGGTCCTCCTCACCCTCCACTGTCACCCAGACACAGCATTTCAAGACCACCACAGACACACATTGTCATTCATTCACACTCCCTGCTGTCTCCCTGCCCGGCCTCTGAGGCTCCACCTGGGCCCTGACCCACGCCCTCCTCTCAGCTCCCCTAGGATGTCCCTTCTAGCCAAGGTCCCTGGGGAACAATGGGCAAGGCCTTGGCATCAGGGCCCCACCCCTCCTGAGCCACCTCAGTGTCCTCCTCACTGGCCTCTGTGCCCCACAGAGGCCTGTGGGCCCGACGCCACCTGTGTGAACCGGCCGGATGGTCGAGGCTACACCTGCCGCTGCCACCTGGGCCGCTCAGGGATAAAATGTGAGGAAGGTGAGTGCAGCCAGGCCTGACACCCCCAGGGTCCCAGTGAGGGCTGGGGAAACTGAGAAGGGCACTCTGAGGCCATGATGGGGCCAATAGATGTTAAGATTATTTTGGAACAGATCTCGAAGTCACCCAGCCACACTTCTACCCAACCTGAATCCCTTATTCAAGGGTGCCACAGAGGAGCCCTGTCTTACAGGAGCTCCCCCTAAGTGGGTCTGCCAGGGCAGAGGCCCAAGTGTGGCCACAGCTAATGCCCAGCTGGCTCTGAGTCTCTGGCTTGAAGAGTGAGGTGGGCAGGAGGCCCCATAGACGGCCAAGTAGCTGGATCCCACCAGGGACTCTGCCTGCAGCTAGCCTGGAGCCCTGGGCCCAGACACTTCACCTCTGAGCCTCAGTTTCCTCCCTTGTAAAATAGGGATGATAACATCCCCTAGGGAAGGTTGGCGGCATGGATGGATGCTCCTGGCACATAGTAATGCTCCACCTGCCCCTTTTGCCTCCCGTTACCCCGGCTGTGGCTGCTGTAGGTGTGACAGTGACCACTCCCTCCCTGTCGGGCTCTGGCTCCTACCTGGCGCTGCCTCCTCTCACCAACACACACCATGAACTACGACTGGATGTGGAGTTCAAGCCACTGGCGCCCGATGGAGTCCTGCTGTTCAGTGGGGGACGGAGTGGTCCTGTGGAGGACTTCGTGTCCCTGGCAATGGCTGGTGGCCACCTGGAGTTCCGCTATGAGTTGGGGTCAGGTGAGCACTGAGTACCAAATGCAGCTGGGCCCCTGGATGCCAAGCTCTGTCCCCTCCTTGGCCCTCCTTGGCCCTCCATGGCCCAAGGGATAAATTCAGGAGACAGATCCTTCTGCACCTTTCTTCTATATGTGACTGGGCAAGTCCCTAGACCTCCCTTGGCTGTAGACTTCTCATCTGGTGAACCAGAGGACCACGGGGAGTTCCCCCTCTGCATGTGGTGGGGCCAGGCAGGGACCCCCACATTCCCAGCCCTGCCTGGCATCTTCCCCAGGGCTGGCCGTTCTGCGGAGCACTGAGCCGCTGGCCCTGGGCCGCTGGCACCGCGTGTCTGCAGAGCGCCTCAACAAGGACGGCAGCCTGCGGGTGAACGGCGGCCGCCCCGTGCTGCGCTCCTCACCCGGCAAGAGCCAGGGCCTCAATCTGCACACCCTTCTCTACCTGGGTGGCGTGGAGCCCTCTGTGCAACTGTCTCCAGCCACCAACGTGAGCGCTCACTTCCGCGGCTGCGTGGGCGAGGTGAGGAGCAGCCTTCAGAGGACAAGTGGATGGGAGGAGGGCAAATAGGGTCCTCTGCCTGCACTAGCCTGGAGCCCTGGGCTCAGTTACGTCACCTCTGAGCCTCAGCTTCCTCCCTTGTAAAATGGGGATAACACCCCCTAGGAAGGGTTGGCGGCATGGATGGATGCTTCTGGCACACAGTAGGCACTCAGTTCCCATACGTCCCTCCCCGCCTTGAGGGCTCCCAGTTTCCTCTGCCACAGTCTTCTCTCTGCTGGTACACCTGGGCCTCTGCCTCCCATGCCCCCTTAGTCCCTCAGCCTCCCTGTGCCTACAGGTGTCAGTGAATGGCAAGCGGCTAGACCTCACTTACAGCTTCCTGGGCAGCCGGGGCGTGGGACAGTGCTATGACAGCTCCCCCTGTGAGCGCCAGCCTTGCCAGCACGGCGCCACGTGCCTGCCTGCCGGCGAGTACGAGTTCCAGTGCCTGTGTCAGGATGGCTTCAAAGGTGGGAGAGCCTGCATGGAACACCGGCAGGGAGGGTCACAGGTGGTCAGCAGTGCATCCCCACCCATCCCTTCGTCCCCTCCTCCGCCCACAGGAGACCTCTGTGAGCATGAGGAGAACCCCTGCCAGCTCCGCGAGCCCTGTCTGCATGGGGGCACCTGCCAGGGCACCCGCTGCCTCTGCCTCCCTGGTTTCTCTGGCCCACGATGTCAACAAGGTACTCACAACCCCCCTGGGGCTGGACACAGTAGCCACGGGTGTCTGTGCCTGCCAACTGGACATCCCCCTTCCCCATAGGCTCTGGACATGGCACAGTGGAGTCCGACTGGCATCTTGAAGGCAGTGGGGGCAACGGTGAGTACTTGTGGCCAGCCAGAAAAGCCTTCTCCCTAGTTTCCATTTCTGAGGCCCCTTTTCAGTTCCATACCACCCTCAATTCTGGCCTTTAAGCAAAATAGGCCCATTGGAAGGGCTTGATAGACACAGAGGCCACAATAAAGAGTCCAGCCACACTGCACAGCCTGCACCCCCCCGTATGGGGTCCTGCCCCATACTTCCTGTCTAGGTGACGTTGGACAGGGCTTACAGTCACTCTGACCTCAGTTTCCGTCTCTGTATTCACGCATTCAGACATCTAGTGTGTGCCCATCCCTGCCCTGGGAACAGTAAATACAAGACAAATAAGGCAGGACCCTCATTCTCAAGGATTCCACTGTCTCTTTAAAAGCAAAGATAGGCTGGGCACGGTAGCTCACACCTGTATTCCCAACACTTTGGAAGGCAGAAGCAGGAGGACTGCTTGAGCCCAGGGATGTGAGACCAGCCTTGGCAACATGGCAAGAACCCATCTGTACAAAAATTAGAATTAAAAAATTAACCAGGGCAGCACCTGTGGCTCAAAGGAAGGGTGTTGGCCCCATATGCCAGAGGTGGTGGGTTCAAACCTAGCCCCTGTCAAAAACAATAAAAAACAAAAAATTAACCAGGCATGGTGGCATGCACCTGTAGTCCCAGCTACTTGGGAGGCTGAAACAGGAGGATCCCTTGAGCCCAGGCATTCAAGGTTGCAGTGAGCTATGACTGGGCCACTATACTCCAGCCTAGATGACAGAGTGAGACACTATCTCTAAAATAAATAAAAATAGGCCAGGCACAGTGGCTCATGCCTATAATCCTAGCACTTTGGGAGGCTGATGTGGGCAGATCGCTTGAGCTCATGAATTTGAGCTACAATAAGACCCGTCTCTGGCTCAGTACCTGTGGCTCAACAGGCTAAGGCGCCAGCCACGTACACCTGAGCTGGCGGGTTCAAATCCAGCCCTGGCCCGCCAAACAACAATGATGGCTGCCACCAAAAAATGGCCAGGCGTTGTGGCGGGCGCCTGTGGTCCCAGCTACTTGGGAGGTGGAGGCAGGAGACTCGCTTGAGCCCAGGAATTGGAGGTTGCTGTGAGCTGAGATGCCACGGCACCATATTCAGGGTGACAGCTTGAGGCTCTGTCTCAAAAAAAAAAAAAAAAGACCCGTCTCTAAAAATAGCCAGGCATTATAGCAGGTGCCTGTAGTCCCATCTACTTGGGGGGCTGAGGCAAGAGAATCATTTGAGCCCAAGAGTTAGAGGTTGCTGTGAGTTGTGATGCCAAGGCACTCTCCTGAGGGTGACAAAGTGAGACTCTGTTTATTTATTCTCAATAAATAAATAAATAAATATAAATAAAAGCAAAGATCATAGTAAAGACTGAATATCGACTGAACATTTATAGGCACTATGCTAACTCCTTTACAGATACATTTTCTTACCATTACTAAATATCAGGAGATGCAGTGGTATACAGGTTAAAAGCGTGGACTCTTGAGCCAGCCATGGGTTCAGATCTTAGTCCAGCCCACTTAGTAACTGTGTGACTTTGTGTAAGTAGCTTAACTATTTTTGCCTTAGTTTCCTCACATATAACATGGAGATGAATAACCTCTTTCCACAGGGCTTTGGATAACATTTTATATAAGAGTAAAATCGTTTAGTGTCATCCCGGGCAGAGTGCAGTGGTGTCATCATAACTCATGGCAACCTCAAACTCCTGAGCTCAAGCAGTTCTCTGCCTCAGACTCCCAAGTAGCTGGGACTACAGGTGCCCGCCACAACACTAGGTTCATTTTTCTATTTTTAGTAGAGGCAGAGTCTTGCTTTTGTTCAGTCTGGTCTCCAACTCCTGAGCTCAAGCAATCCTTCCACTTTGGCCTCCCAGAGTGTTGGGATTTGAGACATGAGCCACTGGGCCTCATCTGTTTAGTGTATTTTAAATGCCTAGAACAATGTCTGATACAAAGTGGATACAGAATGGTTAATATCATTTTGTTAATATATCAATCCATAGGGTTGTTAAAAGGATTCAGTTAAATAAAATGTTTGTAATTAGAGGTGAAGCTTCCTGCATAGCACATCATAGGTGCCTAATAAATGTTAGCTGTTATCCTCATCGTTTAATGGTGGCAGGCCCTGACCTGGTAGCTACTAGGCCTACTGTGGCCAGTGCTGGCTTGGGGGATGAGTTTTGAGGAGATAGGCAGGGGAGAGTGGAGCCACACACAATGCAGACATTAGAGCTGAAAGGCCTAGGCTGCAGTCCAGGCTGCCTACATCTGGGACTGTCACTCGCCTGAGCTATAAGCTGGAGAAAACACATAGGCCCTGAGCCATCTATTGCCACAGACCAAGGTGACCAATTGTCCTTGTTTTCTCTGGACTGAAGGATTGATTGATTGATTTCTTTCTTTCTTTTTTTTTTTTTTGGAGACAGAGTCTTATTTTGTCACCCTCGGTAGAGTGCTGTGGCGTCACAGCTCACAGCAACCTCCAACTCCTGGGCTTAGGTGATTCTCTTGCCTCATCCTCCCGAGTAGCTGGGACTACAGGCACCCACCACAACGCCCAGCTATTTTTGTTACTGTTGTTGTTGCATTTTGGCCGGAGCCTGGGTTTGAGCCTGGGTATATGGGGCCGGCGCCCTACTCACTGAGCCACAGGTGCCGCCCCTGAAGGATTTCTTGAGAAGTGGGATTTTCAGAGCTAAAGCCAGGCAGAACTTGGCAAGCAAGGTGATTGGTCACCAACTGTGGATCCTACTAACTACATAACATACATAGATTCCAAAGGAAACCATTGATATAGAAATAAAGTTATCAAAATATTTTTTAAGTTTTCTGATTTTGAATGCATGTGTTTATTTATTAACACGTGAAATGACAAGCTCTAGTGGTGATCTTCATAGCTACCACAATTTCAAAATAGTAACAAGTGCAGATGTTATTTTGAAATATTTGCAACTACTGTAATGTGATAAGTAAATATTTGTGACAAAGTCCCATGTCCTGGTACTACTACTTTGGTTTGTTGCCTACATCTATAATTAAAGGAACTGCTCAATTTCAGTGAGCAGTGAGTAGAAATAGAGTTATGTTTCCCATCCAAGTTCACAGGCCCTCTGAATTCTGTCAACAACCCCTTTAGGTATCCAGGGGCAGCAGGGAGTAGAGTGGAGGTCGGGGTCAGGGGTCAGGGAACCTGTGCAGGACTGACACCTGGTGCAGGTGAGCAGGTGTCCCCGCCCATTCTCCTGCAGATGCCCCTGGACAGTATGGAGCCTATTTCTATGACAATGGCTTTCTGGCCCTCTCTGGTCGCATCTTCTCCAGAAGGTAAGATTAGTGTTGGGAGAGCCTGTGGGCCCACTGGGGAGGACAGGAATCTGGGACTGCTGTCCCTCACCCACCCCTCCCCCACAGCTTGCCCGAGGTGCCCGAGACCATTGAGATGGAGGTTCGGACCAGCACAGCCAGTGGCCTCCTGCTCTGGCAGGGTGTGGTGAGTGTGGGCATCCCACACAGGTTTGCAGGGCTCCTGGGCCAGGAAGCTGGTCTCTTGGTGGTCAGGGTGGTGGAGAGAGAAAGGCGGAGGCTATGGGTCTTAGGGTACCTCAGCTGTTCAGGTTTGGTCCCCCAGAAACCCTGTCTTTCCATGGCAGGAAGTGGGAGAGCCTGGCCGAGGCAAAGACTTCATCAGCCTTGGGCTTCAGGATGGACACCTTGTCTTCAGGTGGGTCCTGATCCCTTCCTTCCCTTCCCTGGCTCCCAGCACCCCACCCTTTTCCAGGCTTGCTCACACTCTCTTGGGCCTATGTGACTACAGCTACGAGCTGGGTAGTGGGGAGGCCCACCTTGTCTCTGAGGACCCCATAAATGATGGCGAATGGCACCGGGTGACAGCACTGCGGTAAGGGAGCCGACGGACCCAGGGTTCAGGAGAGGGGCAGGATACCCTCCCCCAAATGAGCAAGGAGGCAGACATGGAGCTCTAGGAATAAGCTGGGGGAGGGGGCGACCCCACTAGCCAGAGTTCCTATTCAGTGGGAGAAAGAAAGAGTTTGTGAAACAGAAGGCAGAAATCCAGTGCCAAAAGGAGGGGACTCTCTTATGGGGCCAGGGAGGCTGGGGGAATTCGTGGTAAAGGACCTGACTCAGTTCCACCGCAGAGAGGGCCAGAGAGGCTCCATCCAGGTCGATGGTGAGGAGCTGGTCAGCGGCCAATCCCCGGGCCCCAATGTGGCGGTCAATGCCAAAGGCAGCATCTACATTGGTAAGTCCTGGGCATGGGCCTCAGTGCAGGCCTGGAGCCCCTCCTCCTGCAGGGCCTTCCTCATCTCCTGGGCTTCTGGAGTCCACAGGCCTCCTCTTCTCCCCTCCCTGCAGGCGGAGCCCCTGATGTGGCCACGCTGACTGGGGGCAGGTTCTCCTCCGGTGTCACAGGCTGTGTCAAGAACCTGGTGCTACACTCGGCTGGGCCCAATGCCCCTCCTCCACAGCCCCTGGACCTGCAGCACCGCGCCCAGGCGGGGGCCAACACACGCCCCTGCCCCTCATAGGCACCCACCTGCCCTACACGGACTCCTGGGCAGCACCCCAGCCCAACCATGCCGAGTATATTATTATTAATATTATTATTATGAATTTTTTGTAAGAACTGAGGCAATGCCACGCTTTGCTGCTACCACCCTGGGCTGGACTGGAGGTGGGCACGCCAGGCCCCCACACACAGCTGGGCAAAGCCACAAGGCTGATGGGTAGGGCAGGTTGGATGACAGTGGGTGCCTTACAAGGCCACCAGAACTAAGGGTCAGGCATGGTGGCTCTGTAGGTCCCCACCTGCCCCCGCTACCCCTCACGGATGAAGCCCCCCAAGGTAGGGCCAGCCACCCATTGCTGCAGCCCTGGGGCAGCCCTCATTCCCTTGAGGGCCAATCTTGGCCTAAAACCTTGTGCCTCACCAGCTACCCGAGATGGGGGGACGTCGCAGGAGCCTTTGCCATGCCCTCCCGGTTGGGAAATCTCTTTAGTACCAGCTGTGGAGCAAAAGGCAGCTTACCCCTGGGCAAGCAGCCCTCTCCCCCTCCCAGCCCATGTCCCAGCTCCCCCCTTCCCCCAGCCAGCTGGACCACCTACCCCTGGCAGCCTCCCCACTCCTGCTACGCCCTCCTGGCCTGCATTCTGACCCCCTACCAACACACAGCCCAGGGCCCCTCCCCCAGAGGCTGCAAGGGAGACCCCACCCCAACTCTATAGGAGCTGCTATAGGCAGGGCCCAGCACTGAGAGGGTCTCCCCGCCTTACCAGGCCACATCCCCCACTCATCTGGAAGTGAAGGCCCAGGGGACTAGCGGGGGAGCTGTTGGTAGCTGGAACAGTTAGTGCCTTGGGTGAGGGGAGCTGCGACTCAGACCAGGAGGATGAAGAGGGGTTATGACAGCCCTGCTCCATCTGTAGGAGCCGGAGGACCCAGCTGGGGGTAAGCACCCTCCTACCAGGGGCCCCCAGACTGTGGGGTCGGAACACCTGGCCTCCGTGTCCTAGAAGGGACCCTTCTGTGGTCTTTGTCTTGATTTTTCTTAATAAACGGTGCTATCCCCGCCAGGGTTCTCCAGTGTTTTTGACTAGGGCTTGACTCCTTGGAACCTTTGGGTAGGTCAGAGTACGGCCAAGGAGGGCAGGTGAGCTCTGGGAACGAAGCAAGGCAGCCTTGAGGACTGAGGCCCCCACTTCCTGTTCTGGGCATGGAGGTCCTGCCATTCCCTGGCCTAGCACAATGCCAGCCACCAGCTGACCTGCAGGATTTGCTGTGACAAGTTACCTCCCATGTCCCTTAGTGGCCCTGTGAGGCAGCAGTTGTCCTCAGTCTGCGACTGAGTCTCAGAGGGTTAGGTGACCCATCCAAGGTCAGACAGCCAACTGGGGATTAGAACCCAGGGTCTGTCTAACCCCATAGCCTCCTTCCTCTGATGCACGCAGCCTTTCTAGGGGTGGCCTCCCTGATCCTGGAAGGCTGGTCCACTCAGCTGCAGCCCCCCAGGGGCGACCTGGCCAGGATACATGTAGCAGGTGGTGCAGGCTGCACCACAGCTGAGGCAGAGGTCATAGGGACCCGTTTGCCGTTGCCAGTCCAACTGGCTGGGGCGACAGCAGCACCAGAGGAAGCACACGAGGAGGCCAGTGGAGGCCAGGAGCAGCGAGGAAGCCAGTGCCACCCCCTGCAGATGGGGGCCTGCAGAAGAAAGGATCCACTCAGGCCTCAGCCTGGGCCTGCTGTCCCCATTTCTATCACCTGGCGAGGGACATGTATAGGAAATGTAGGAGGGGGTTATAACCAAAAGCCACCTGCCTTCTGAAGTTATATTCTGTTGTGCTGAGTCCCTGCCTGCTGGGGGGCTCCTCTCAGCTGCAATCCAGAGGGAGCCTACAGACCCGAAAGGCGGGGAGAGAGTCAGGGCCTTGGAGGTGTTGGCATCCGTACTTGCAGTCTGGCTGGCCACTAGAGAGGGACCTGCAGTGGGAAACAACAGCACACGCACAGAGAACCACCCTTTCTGGGGCACCTCTGGGTTTCATTTAACCCTCACAGTGACTTCTCTTGAGTTTGTCACTATTAGTATTTCCATTTTACATAGAGGTTAAGTCGTTTGCCAAAGTCACACAACTGGAAGTGACAGGGGAGGAACTGGATTTGCACAGCCTAGCTCCAGAGCCTGGGGTTCGTGAATACATCTCCTTCTCAAGGAAGAAGATGGATGTGCCTTGAGCTTTTTCTGCACACCAAGCACCATGCTAGGTGCTGGGCCCTGAAGTATTTCTTTCTTTTTTCTTTTTTCTTTTTTTTTTTTAATTGAGACAGAGATTCCCTTGGTAAAGCACTAGTGTCATAGCTCACAGCAACCTCAAACCCCTGGGCTCAAGAGATCCTCTTGCCTCAGCCTCCCCAGTAGCTGGGGCTGCAGGCGCCCACCACGATGCCCAGTTAGTTTTTCTATTTTGAGTAGAGAAGGACTCTCACTTGCTTTTGGTCAGGCTGGTCTCAAACTCCTGAGCTCCAGCAATCCAACCAACTCAGCCTCCCAGAGTGCTAGGATTACAGGCGTGAGCCACCACACCCAGCCTACCTGCACTATTTCACTTACAGGTTGTAACAACTCTGAAAGGTGAGGCTTATCCTCCCTGTTTTACAGATCAGGAAACTGAGGCATAGACAAGTTCCCTCTTCCACTCATCTGACCAGTATTTCTTGAGCATTGCCTCTCTACCTCAGATATTGCTCTAGTAATTAGGAAGACAACTAAGCAAAAATAAGCAACTAACAACTAAGCAAAAAAATATCTTCAGGGGCGGCGCCTATGGTTCAGTGGGTAGGGCACCGGCCCCACAAACCAAGGGTGGTGGGTTCAAACCTGGCCCCAGCCAAACTGCAACAAAAACTAGCCAGGCATTGTAGTAGTCCCAGCTACTCGGGAGGCTGAGGCAAGAGAATTGCCTAAGCCCAGGAGTTGGAGGTTGCTGAGAGCTGTGTGACACCACAACACTCTACCAAGGGCAATAAAGTGAAACTCCATCTCTACAAAACAAACAAACAAAAAAAAAATTTGGGCGGCTCCTGTGGCTCATCGAGTAGGGCGCCACATACCAAAGGTGGCAGGTTGAAACCCGGCCTCGGCTGAACTGCAAAAAAAAAAAAAAAAAGTCTTCATAAAACTGGCAGTTTAGTGCAGAAGACACAAAACTCATTAATATACCATATGTCAAGTAGGGCACGGTGGCTCATGCCTGTAATCCTAACCCCCTGGGAGGTTGAGATGCATGGATCTCTTGAGTTCAGGAGTTTGAGACTAGCCTGAGCAAGATCCTATTCCTAAAAATAACAAGGTGTTGTAGCAGGCACCTGTAGTCCCAGTTACTCGGGAGGCTGAGGCAAGAGGATTACTTGAGCCCAAGAATTCGAGGTTGCTGTGAGCTATGGCACTCTACCCAGGGCAACAAAGTCAGACTCTGTCTCCAAACAAATAAAAAGCATATGTCAAAGGCAGACAGGTGCTATAGAGAGAAATTAAGCAGAGAAAGGGGACAGGGAGGGCATGTTGGCTGGGGCAGGCTTGCTATCTTTTTTATTGTGGTAAAATACATATAGCAATTACCATTTTAAACATGTTTAAGCGGACAGTTCAGTGGCCCTAAGTACATTCACACTGTTGTGCAACTATCACCACCATCCATCTCCAGAAGTTTATCTTCCCAAACTAAAACTCCACATGCATTAAACAAAACTCTCCAGCCCCTGGCGACCAGAGTTCCACTTTTGGCTACTCTAGGTACCCCGTATAAATGGAATCATACAACATTTGTCCTTTGGTGATTGGCTGATTTTCACTTAGCGTGTCCTCAAGATTCATATATGGTCACTTGGGTCAGAATTTCCTTCCTATTCAAAGCTCCATTGTATGGATAGACCACATTTTGTTTAACCATTCATCTGTAGGTAGACACAGGGTTACTCTGTATCGTCTATACAGAGTGTCCATAAAGTTCGTGTGCAATTTAAAACGTAAACGAACTTCATGGACACCCTCTCTATATAAAGCAATTGGGAAAGAACTTAGGGTGATAGTTAAGCAGAGACCTGCCAGGAGGCAAAGGCATGGAGCGTGCATATCTCTGAAGTAAAGCCTTCCTGGTGGAGGAAATGGCTAGTGCAAAGGTCAGAAGGCAGGACAAGGTTGGCCTGTGGAAGTGCAGGGGGACTGAGGCAATGGGAGAAGGCGGGACTGGAGGGGCGGGGCTGAGGAGAGGGACGTGGCCAAAGGGGGCGGGGCTCAATCGTGCAGGACTTGTTAGCCCCTGTGAGGCTTCTCTTTCTTTGAGATGAGAAGTTAGTGGACGGTTTGAACACAGGAGTAATGATCTGATCTAATCTTTTAAAAGGCTCCTTTGCGAGGGTGGCACCTGTGGCTCAAAGGAGTAAGGCTCCGGCCCCATATGCCGGAGGTGACCGGTTCAAACCCAGCCCCGGCCAAAAACTGCAAACAAACAAACAAAAGGCTCCTTTGGCAGGAAATCATAACTTGTAACTTCCTACTCAAGTGTGGGCTGAACATAGTGACTTCCAAAGAGTATGGTATGGATACAGGAGGCAGAAAGTAACAGTAGAGAAATCTGACAAACAGGTCCTTAGCCAGGTGACTAAGATCAACATCAACAGATGTAAGCCACGTTGTATGCACGTTGGATATGATGTAATGAAAGTGGTACTTCAGGGCGGCTCCTGTGGCTCAGCGTGTAGGGCGCCGGCCCCATATACCGAAGGTGGCGGGTTCAAGCCTGGCCTCGGCTGAACTGCAAAAAACAAAAAAAATAGCCGGGCGCTGTGGCGGGCGCCTGTAGTCCC
>CAUYON010011932.1:0-19704 GCA_963573935.1 Arctocebus calabarensis | reverse complement strand
AGGGAGGAAAGTGAAGGGGGGAGGATGGGTGGAGGAAGGATAAGTGGTGGGACCACAACTACAGTGCATCTTACAAGGGTACATGTGAAACTTACTAAATGCAGAATATAAATGTCTTAACATAATAACTAAGAAAATGTCATGAAGGCTATGTTAACCAGTTTGATGAAAATATTTCGAGTTGTATATAAAACAAGCACATTGTACCCCATGATTGCATTAATGTACACAGCTATGATTTAATAAAAAAAATAAAAATTTTTAAAAAAGACTCACACATCTAATAATCTGTCTTAAAACATGTCAATGTAAAATGTATTATCTATAGTTTGCAGATGTTTCCTCTGCACAAAAACAGGACAACATTGCCTATTCTAATATTTCCCCAAGACGTCCTAATTCCTTAATGCTTTTTTTGCCCTTCAACATACTGTTTTCAGCTATTATTTTCCTTTATACATTAGGGTGTAATTTGTCTGAATTGAGACATAGTAAATAGTTAGGGGCTGAGTTACCATTCAATTCTCTCTGAACAATGTTAGTGAGTCACGCTCTATAAAAGATGCCAATGCAAGCCTCAGTAGACCTGAGTTCTAGGTCTGTCTCTGTCATTAGTCATTAAAGGCAAGTCTCCTAATCTCTCTTAGTCTGGTTTAATCTATTAAATGAGAAGGACACTACCTGTTCTGCTTACCTCATGGGATTGTTGAAAGGTTCAAATGAGATGATTTATGCAATAAGGTTTTAAAATTACAAAGAATTACACAGATAGAAAGCATTGCTCTTCTTCTGCTTTCTGGGCAATACGTCATTCTCCTTGATGTAAAAGATAGAAAATTGGGTTGGACGCAGCACACTTTCACGTGGCCAACTCCTAATGAGAGCAGGCTTTCTTACTCTTTTGAGGCTCTCAACTTCTGTCCTGAACCTGTGTTTGACCACCTCAGTCTACTTCCTAACCAACTGCTGATCTCAAGGGACACTTGACCCTTACACATATTTCCTCTCCTCCAATCTGAAATTCTTCTCCACACCTGATATTTGGTATTGATTCTAGCACTGTCACCTTTGAATAATGAGAGTTGCAGAAAATTTGGCTTTTCTGAGTACTTTTTACCTGGCAGAAAAGGGCCTATGGACCCACGGCAAGGGCCAGGGCATACAGCCAGCCAAACAGTCTCCTGCTTTGGTCAATGTTTGGCTCATGCCTTTCCTGGGACACATTTTGGAAAGAGTTTTCAGTTATCCAACAATAAGTCACAATGACATAGTCCAAAAAGCGAAATCTGGGAATGATTCATGCTGGGAAGGCTTCTTAGCTTTCTATAGCTAGATTATTTTTTGAATGTATAACGAGGGAATTCCCATGAAGCCAAATCACTGGACAATGTTTGCAGAGCTCAAGCCACCATTTTTTCTCTAGGAAAATTGAGTAGAAAGAGACAAGGGTCAATTCTCTTCTCATGCCTGGGGCAGATATTTCACTGTCACTTAGGGGAAAGCTCCCTTCGCCCATTTTGCGGATAAATACTGAGAATCTTCTTTGGCTTCAAAGGGCTTTGCCTCATTTTTACTGGAGCTCTCAAAAGGTCTTGAGGGATAATCTGTAGGGAGCCACAGGGGCCAAAAGAGTATAAAATCCTTACACTACAAATGGAGCGTGTGTGTGTGTGTGTGTGTGTGTGTGTGTGTAGACATATGCACAGTTGACTATCTCTTTACATTGACCACCTCAAGTTGACCTAACTGTCATAGATCAGACATGCCCCACATGTATGTATTAATACAGTAAACCTAGTTCCTTACATTGACCACCTCCATATGTTGACCAGTTTGTTACAATCCCTTGGTTGGTCAACAGAGGTTTTACTGTATTTTTAAATTAGTAAAAGGTGGAGTAGAGACCCAGCAAAATCCACCCTGGTTCTTAAGTACTTTGGTTCTGAAAGCTCTCTCTTCGTTGGTTGGGTTCCATCAGATAAATGAAAAAAGCAAAGGAAGCCCCGGCCAATTGAAGGCAGACGCAGACCCCTCTGCTCCCACAAGCTTTCCTACATGTGGCCTCAGAGCCTGTGAACTGGAGTTTGCTTCTCTGAGGAGGATCCCGTTACAGTACCAGCCCTCCAGCTGTCTGCAGCTGTATGCCTTCCAGCTCCTCACAGCTGGCTTTTCAAATAGAAACGGCCTCTAAGACAGCTTACCCGAAAAGAGCATTCCAATTGTGCAGTGTGTTACAGCACGATTCCAAAAGCAGCAATTAAACTAAACGAATTTCCATATTAAACATGGAGGTGCACTTGGCCCAATGCGTCGCATGGGGCAGATACTCAGAGAGCGGCAGATCTTTCTTTCATTTCTTCATCCCTTCCACCTTCTCTTTCGTCTGTGTTGCTGAACATTTGGAATATGGTAAAAGCATTTTCCCTGGGGAGCTGCAGACATTCCATCGGGCCCGCTCATTTGTGTTTGCTTGGTGTATACACATATGGGTTCCTGAGTCTGCGCAGGAAACTACCCTGGGGTACAAATGTGTCTACAGTTGTATGTATGCATACATAAACTGTGCCTCAGAGTCTTTTCCTACTATCAATCATATATATTCTAAATGCGTAGTTCAAGACCACATAGGAGGAGAAAAGGTTTAAAGGGCTTTTCCTCATAAAAACAGCCTGGGAGTTGAGCTTCAAATTTTTTACGAGGGATTGGTCTGGTTCCAGATAATAAACGAATGAGAAGTACGTCATGGCACAAACAATAGCTCACACTGTATCCTATTGTCATTTAAATCAGGGGCTGTTTCTTTCATCTGTTCTTACTGACACAGTTCAGTTGTTGACATCTTGTTGCCCTTGAGTATGAAGTTCACATGCAGAGGGGAATCTCATGGCATAAACAAGGGGGGCTGTTGTTTTTTTTAAATGTTTTCATTGCTACTAGCTTCCAACCTGTCTGTCTTTTGAAAGTTAAGTTCACGTCTGCGCTAGGCTGTTTGTTCAGAGCTTAATCATTTTAACAGACAGTGGTGGGCAATTTTTAAATATGCATTTATATGAGCTCTTTCTATTTCTTTGTCCCCGTTTACTTATCCTCCTGGGACCTCACCCTTTCTTTCTATGCGTTTCCCTCTCTTTCTTTTCTTCCTTCCTTCCTCCCCTTCCTCTTCCTCTTTCTTATTCTTTCTTTTATTTCCTGAGCTTGCTTCATTATCATGACACAGCTTCTCCTTTGCCAGATTTCATAAATATCAGGCCGCCTCTCTGATACTTTGTGAAATACTTTCTTCCGAACTGCGTTTTCCTTCAGATGGAACTCTTCAGAAGTGGCAGGGATCAGGGGGCTTAGAAACCCAGGTTCAAGGGAGAAGAATGGCAAAAGTTCTTGTTTGGCAAAGCCACAGCCTCTGCCGACTTCCCCAACCCCAACCACAACCCCAACCCCACCTCCAAACGATGAATCTCACCAGAGCCCTTTTCGAGTCTGGGATTATTTCCATGCAGCTGAAGGTCAAGTTGTCGAGTGGCTCCTTCCAGCTGCCCAGTTCCTGTCCCCTCTCACTGTCGGCCCCCCACCTGTCTTCGTCACTGAGAAACAGAGAGTGGGGCAAATTAAAAGGAAGAAGTGGCTAGTGTAGAAAAGGAGTTGAAAACCCAAGGAAAAACAATAAAACATTTTGAAGTTTGGGGGTCAGATACAGAACCCAGAACAAGGTGGTTAATATTTTCCCTGCATTGTAAACTCTTTGTCTTTCTAAGTTCCTCGGGCTGGCCTGCTCTTGGACTTGGAATCCTGTTATCCTTGGTGGAGCCCCAGCCTCAGCGGATTCCACCTACATTCCTTCACTGCCCTGTTTGGGGAGGGTGTCAGGGGGACTCAGGGGAGGGGGAGGAAGGGCAGCCCCTGGGGACTGTCTGACACACAACACCGGCTCTGTGTGCAGCTAGAGTTTTAGCCTATTCGTTTTGAAGTTCGCCTGAAGTCACAGAGTTGAAATGCCTGAATTTAATACCACTTCCCCTCACCACACACTCAGCCAAATGGCCTTGGCTTTTCAATAGTCCTAACCTCTTGGCACTTTTGAATCTTGATGTTTTTCATTCTCATTTCTTAGATTTTTTTTTAACCCTCAGCTTTCCCTTCTCTGGCTTTAAGCTTCATGAATTACTCAAATGCCTTATTGCCTGGGGAGAGAACGCTCTGTCCGTCTCTCCTCCCTTCCTTCCTTCCTTCTCTATCCCTCCCCTCCCTCTTTATTTTGCCTTTTCTGGAGGGGGAAGGGAAAGCAGCAGAAGAGCCCTTGGAACTTTCCAGGGACATGGCATCACAGGGATCAGCCAACGTGGAGCAGAGGGAAGTGAGAGGTGCACGGACGGTTAGCCACTGTGTCCAGGGAACAGAATTCTCTTTGCCAACATCTCCAGCTCCTTCTTGCTATATTTGTCGAAGTAGCTTCAGAAAGCTAAACTCTAATCTTCATCTTCAGGACTGTCCCAGCCTTTGACACTAAACCCAGACTTCAAGAGTTACCCTGGACTAGAAAAAAGGGCTTATTATTCAGTTGTCTCCTCATGCCCTTATAAATGCCCTTCTGTAGACTTCCTTCCCCTGGCTGTGTCTACCATGGCCAAGTTCCTCAGTTCACTGTCAGCTAAGGCTGGAGTTAATGTTTTAAATGTAAATGCTTTCCATAGCTCTGCATTCACTTTTTAACCATCCTGGGGTTTTCCCCTTAGAAACCCAGGGGACTTGCTGAAGTTCATAGCCTTAGTGATGAGCACCATGATGAAAATACACATGCACCCCACTAGCACGTGTATACAGAGAGGCTGTGTCTCACTCAAGATATTTGAGCAATTATTATAAGTAAACCAGCAAGCCAGACTGCCGTGGTTTAAATGTTCCCTCCAAGACTCAATTTGAAATTTAATTGCCATTATGATGGTATTAGAAGGTAGAACCTTTACGAGATGTTTAGGTCATGAGGGCTTTGCGCTCATCGTTTAATGCCATTATCTCTGAAGTCAGGCCCCTTTTTCCTTCTTTCTCACACACTCGCTTCCACTGTCTGCATTCTGCCATGTAACGACACAGGCCAAAGGCCCTCAACTGGTGCAACGCTCTTGGACCACCAGTCTCCGGACCAATTTCCGTTCATTATACATGACCCAGTTTGTTGTATTCTGTTTTAGCAGCTGAAAGTAAACAAGTAAACTAAGATAGCTATTTTACACATATAAATGTTTTTCATAACGCTTACCAGTTACAAAATCAAAGAATTAATCTATTAGGTTTTTATTGAGGGATTTTTTTTTGCTTTTGTCATCATAAAGTCCAAGGTGGTCATTCTGGATCTCCATAATTCTTCAGCAAGAAGCTATTGCATGGAGCTTTTCTGTGACTAGCTTGTTACGTTCTATCCTTTATGCATATTCTTGACAGTGATAATGATTAGTGAGCACTTGTTATGGATCATTCAAGGTGCTAAGGACTCAGCACGCATTATCTTATTTACTCTGCTGAATATTTTTATGAACTGGATACTATGCTAATTAATTTTTATAGATGAGGAAACTGAAGCCCAGATGGCTTGTGCCACTGGTCTAACCCCTATAATCATTCGCCTATGTCTTCCAATACTTTGCAGGAACCAGTACATTTTCTTCCTTATCTTTCTGCTCACCACACAGCATATGTCATCAACTCTGCACTCAGTGAATGTTAGATCAATACCAGGAATGTCCACTTCCCAAGAGAAAAATTCTACACCAAAGACGCAGAGACAATGAAGGCAAGTTGCACTGTGATTCTTTCCAAATCTACCATCTTTAGTGGCCCACAAACCTCTCCTGGCCTAGAAGGGGTGTTGTGTGCTATCAATGTTGACTTACTCTGGGCTCAAAGCATGAACCTCCCAATTCTATGTGAGAAAATAGTGCATGAATGGGTGTGGCATAATGCAGGAGGCCTCAAGTCATGCAAACCCCTTACTTTGTCTGAGGCCCAACACATTCTTCCATGCTAAACAGTTTCTTATACCTAGATTTTGCCAGCATTAAATCTATCCATATCCTTGATGCTGCTCTCTCTTTTCACCCCCCACTTCATTAGAATAATATGGCCAAGAAAAATTCAGAATCAAGCTACTCTTCATTCTTCATTGTTGAGTGAAGCTCCTGCTATTGTGGTCTCTCTCTTGTACCAGTTTACTGGAAGTTGTCAAAGTGTTCCTGAATAACGTATCAGAACTCCATCTTTGGTTCCATTCTAGCTGCAAATGAGAAGAATCCCTGTACCTAGTTCTCTACATCAGGTGAGAACACTTGCTGTCCCCCATCCTGGATGATTCATTTGGTCTTATCCCTAGATGTTGAGTATGTTCATCCCAAGCTAAATAGCTATTCATCTATTGACAGAATCTATTGATTACCAAAATGGAATGCTGAGTACCAAAAAGGGCAGAGGAAAGAGGAAGGGCCTCTCAAGGAGGACTCACTGACACCAAGAAATTCTCTTTCAAGCAAACAGACAATATAGATATTGTCTGTTACTGGAGCAAGAGCCAGAAGACACAGAGAAAAGGGGAGATGAGGTGGTTTTAACACACAGGGAGCTTCAAAACTAAGGGGGAGATATGAGCAAAGAGGTAGGGTGAACCGCCACAGAAAGGACACAAAGAAAACACGTTTTTAACTAAGCAAGTTGCAAACTGTTTGCATGAATTGTCTCTCCTCGGTCTATCCAGAGATGAAATCAGACCATGAGCCAAAGTATGGAGCCAGAGAGTTGGATGAACCAAGTAGCTTTCTCCCCCACCTTGGCATACCCTTTTGGACTCTTAGGTTTGAACAATCTACATAAATTTTCAACAGGGAAAAACATAAACCAAATACTGCCCTTGAAGAATTGACTGTTATCTAATTGGTCTCTTCCAGAGCACCCTGCTAATAAGGCCACACTGTTACAATGCATTCTCTGACCTCACCCACCTACCCTCCATGGCTGCTTCTCCATATTTATGTGGAATCTCTTTATCATCTTTCTTTTTTTTTTGAGACAGAGCCTCAAGCTGTCACCCTGGATAGAGTGCCCTGGCATCACGGCTCACAGCAACCTCCAATTCCTAGGCTCAAGGGAGTCTCTTGCCTCTGCCTCCCAAGTAGCTGGGACTACAGGCACCTGCCATAACACCCGGCCATTTTTTGGTTGCAGCTGTCATTGTTGTTTGGCGGGCCTGGGCTGGATTCAAACCCACCAGCTCAGGTATACGTGGCTGGTGCCTTAGCCCGTTGAGCCATAGGCGCCGAGCCTTTATCATCTTTCTGATTGCCATTTCTTCTGGTCTTCTGCACTTAAGAAAGCTGACATTTGGGTTTCAAAGTGATCCAGACCCACATGATGGGTGACTTCCTTTTCTATTAGGAGCCTCAGGCTCGCCCCATCTCTGTTGTTGGCCCACTTCCCTCCTCAACTCATCAACGCCATGGAGGGAAATAGCCAAGGCAAATCTCAACATGGAACTTCAAGGAAAAGATGCAGTGGGCCTTGAAGAGAAGGCCACACAAGTGCGGAAAGAAATAAAAACAGAAACTATACTGCCAGCCTAGACCCTCCCCTCCAAAAAAATCCACTAAAAGGAAAATCTGAAAGGCTGGGGAGAGAGAGAATCAAAAAGTTTGAGATAGAGAAAGGCTCATGCAGAATGAACACTCCTTCTCCAACAGTGGCTGATTTCATTTCCACTAAAACACAAAGACTTTTTTTTTTTAATTGAGACAGAATCTCACATTGTTACCCTCCATAGAGCACTGTGGTGTCATAGCTCAAACTCAAACTCAAACTCTTTGGCTCAAGCAATTCTCTTGCCTCAGCCTCCCAAGTAGCTGGTACTACAGGTGCCCACCACAAGGCCCATCTATTTTTTTGTGTTTGTTTATCAAGCCTGAGCCAGATTCAAACCCACCTGCCCCAGATCATGTGGCCAGCACCCTAACCATTAAGCTATGAGTGCCCCAAAACTAGAACATGAGACTACTGGCCGAGAGTTCAGGCTTTCAAGCCAGACAGATCTGGTTTGATTCCCAGCTCTGCTAGTCACCAGCCAGGTGAATTCAACCAAGGTGCTGTACCATACGTTCCTGTCTGTGAAATGGAGATAATCAGGTCTATCTCATAAGTAGATAGGTAGAAATTTAAATGTGACCATAACATTAGCATTTGTATGGCACCGACTCTGCACCAGGCAGTACTAATTAATTAACTTGCCTGAGGTCATGCAGCTAGAAGTGGCAGAGTAGTGATCTGAACCCAGCCATGATGGGACTGGGCCCCAGTCTGTGAGCTCATCTACCAAGTCTCTCAGTATAATCCTCATAAATCACTCTGCCACAGTGTCTGGCATGTGATAATAGTGTCGTAAATGTCAGCTATCATTTTATTATTATTTTTCTTATGCGGGGCAGAAAGAAAATCTTCTTGTCAATAGAGATTAGGAGAGGGCAAAGAGGGTCTGGAAGGCAATAGCTGGAGCTTTGCATGGCAGAGTAATCTTCCCCGGAGAGCTGAGAAAGGACTCACCAAAGAGATGTGTTGCTTTTCTCCACAGACGTGTCTGACTCACACAAGTTTTCTTGGTTTAGCACCTCTGCCTCTTTTGTTTTCCAGCACTGACCCTGGGCTGGAATGGAGACTTATTGATTATCTTCAGCCTCTCATTTTATAAACAAGTAAATGGAAGATCTGGGTCACAATATTTTATTACAGAAGCTTTGTGAATTAGCAACAAAGCTGACACTTAAAGTTACTTGCTATCAGGATAACACCCTGTCTCTTAAATCTATACCCGAACGCAGGCTGGATTTTCTAGATGTGAAGATTTCTTCTCCATTGTCTGGATAAGTGTGGTTCTGTTGGCCAAATACATGATTTAATCATTGATTTGGAAAATATAGTTACCACGATGATTCATCATGTGGAAGACAGCTACAAAGCTTCTCTGTTTGCTTTTAATGGTCTTGGGATGGGGGGGTGGCTTAACTCAAAAGGTCTTTAATTACCTTTCATGACCTCTTGGTCTTCAGTGGTGTTGAGATTTGGGGACCCATTTGCTAAATGTTGAGACCCAAGAGCTGGCATGGGACTAGGTTGTTAAAATACTCCAGAGGGGACCTGAAACATTGAAATCAGGGACCTCCTTCCACTCCCCCCAAAATATCCTCTGCCTTTAAGGGCTCTTATTAAAAAGCCAGCGCGTTTTCTCTGATCCTGCTCAATAAAGCGCCTCAGCAGCCACGGCGGCAGCGCCCCCCTTCCTTATTTGAGACCTGTGCAGTCTCATTAAATTTGATGTGTCACAGAGGGCTTGGATATGTGAAAGGCAGGCTGTGCGAGCAGGACGGAGGTTGCCAGCTTTACTAAGGAAGCGTAATTCATTACAGCTTTTCAAAATGGACGCCCCTCTGGCTTCCTGCTCCATTGATTTTTTCCCCCTTTGCAAGTAACAAGTGAAGGGCCAGCTCGGCCTGCAGATTTAACCCTTATTAACAGCTGTTTAAATCAGAGATGCGGTTTGATGGAGAGACAGGAGCCTTCTTACATCCTCGCTCAAAGCAAACCGAGAAGAGACGATTAAAGATGAAAGGGCAAAAGCGTCTGGCACGAGGTTGGTGATGCGGCGCCTACCCGCATGGGAGGAGGGGCCAGCATTGCTATTAAGTAGTTTATCCAAATAATGTGCGCCCACTTTCTCCATTAAATATTCATGACCTCTTCCCTACCACCCTCCACCTCCCGCCCTTGAACTAGTCAGGGAGGAAGGCATGTCTGCTGGCTGTGTTCTCCACGACTCCTAGGACAATAGCTGGCGTCCAGGTCGGTGGTTCGGTGGCGCAGCTCTGCCTCCCCAGAGCCTGGATCCCAGAGCACGAGGATGCCCTGCCTTGCTGGAGGCTCCCTGCGACCTCCCAGGGGAATGCAGATTGCTTTGGCTTCCTGAATGGGGGCATCGGAGCCAGGCCAACCTGTTTTGGGAACCGAGGCTGCACAGCAAGACGACCAGGCCCACCAGTGTCCCCTCTGCCTGTGATTTGGGGCCGGTGCGTGCAGGGGTCCCACAAACCAACCAGGAGGCACAACAGCAAAGGCAAAAGTCGTGCCAGGATAAAGGGAGGCGCAGACAGTCCCGGGGGAGGCCGCCCACCCCAGCCTTTGTTCTGTGTTACTGGACCCTCCTGACCCTCGGATTCCTTTGGCCTCAATCCCTAAAGGCTCTCAGGCTCTTAGGGGTGGTGGTGTTCCTCTAAATTTCTCTGGTAAGAGAAAAACATAACCCAGCCCCCCACTGTAAAAGTGCAGCCTGGCCAAAGACTGCTGGGGAAAGAGTGGGGGAAATGTGCGCCCTTCACACAGTAAAGCCCACTTTATTCCAAGTTCTTGCTCTACTTCCCTTACCAACCACCGTCTTCTATCAAAACGTAATGAAAATAATCCCTAGAAGCCGAGCTACAGCCCCAAAAGCTGCACACACAGACTCTGCCTTGGGAAAGGGAAGTATCAGAGCGATTCCCTCATGCATTCCCTGACTTGCAGCATCCAACTCGAGGAATCTAAAAGAGAAGAATTCTAAGACCGAAGCAAAACAAGGTCAGTCTAAGAAAATCGTGCGCCGACAGCACCAGCATTTACGTGCGAAGTGAATGAGGGCGCCAGCTTAGGAGATTCTTATTTCATTTTCCACTGCAGCGCTGTAGAAGGGTTTTTGTTTTCTTTTCTGGAGTCTAAATTTTCTCACAGCAATTCATAGCATATAAACCATAGTATACCTTTCCCACGAAATTGTTACTGCACAAAGAATCATCCTTTCCTACAACAGGGAAGAAATACATAGGAAATGTGGGTGGGCTGTGTTGGTCTCTCCATCCTCAGTTCATTTTGATGAGTTTTACTCCAGTTTTTCCGGGAGACTCAAAGTATACACAGAGTCTGTTATAAATAGGGTTTTCTTCAAACTGTTTTGAAACAAAGTTTTTAAAGTATTCATGCTTTCAAGAGAGAAAGTTACTGCCAACTTGTACCCAGGGAATGGTGAACATTGGGAATAAAGGCCTTCCTTTTTTTTTTTTTTTTTTTTACTAATCAACACTATCAGAGAAACACAAAAAATGAAACATAGGGAAAATAAACTATAAATTTCCAATGTCCATCCCGTCCAGGGACATATTAAGGGACGTGCATAGTGTAAGAGCTGCCAAAGGCTTTCAGGTTCAGAACAAGTGTACAAGTACAATGTAGGCTTGGCAGAAGCCTTTTCCTCTTAATTCCAAACACGCACATATGTATGGGGAAATGTAATACCTGTTTTTTTTTTTTTCTTCTAAGAACCTTTCCCTTTCTAGAACATCCAAGTCCTGCTTTATAAGCACGTACAGCATGAAAACAGAGCTACTTACATGGAAGAAGCTTTCCTGTCAAAAATGAAATTACTTCCGCAGCAGTTAGAAGTGATGGGTTGGGAGAGGGGTGGAGTTCATCTACACCCTACCACCAAATAGTCTTGTGACCCCGAAAATGTACAGGATGATAAAGGGAAAAGCAGAGGCTGCAGAAGAAATTTTTTTTTTTTTTGTACAGACAGAGTCTCACTTTATCGCCTTCAGTAGAGTGCTGTGGTGTCACACAGCTCACAGCAACCTCCAACTCCTGGGCTTAGGCGATTCTTTTGCCTCAGCCTCCTGAGTAGCTGGAACTACAGGCCTCTGCCACAACGCCCAGCTATTTACTTTTTGCTGTTGTTGTTGTAGTTTGGCTGAGGCCAGGTTTGAACCCGCCACCCTTAGTATATGGGACCGGGGCCCTATTCACTGAGCCACAGGCGCTCGCCCAATAAATCATGTTATTGAGCACTTAGTATGTCCCCAGAAATGTGATAAGGTATTTGCAGTAGTCCTAAGAGATCAATAATCTTTTTTTTCCCTTCCCTTTTGAGAACCAGAACTCTCCAAGGTCTTAAGGGATTGAAAAGGGGTTGGGATCACAATTTATCTAATTTCGAAGGCACTTTTTCCCTACTATACAGTATGACCTCCGATTCTAAGGGTCCTTAGAAACCATAGAGGTAAACACCACCAAAGTCACAAAACAATGGAAACAAGAATCTTGATTCTTAGCTCTGTCTTATTACCATTTTAGCAAAGGGATCAGTGCTGTGCCCACTTCAAAATGTTTTTTGTACCCGTTGGATTCTATAGTTCTGAAACCAATGTCATATGCAATCAGACACAAACCATACTATGCAACAATATTGACAGTAACAGGGATTGGTGGTAGGGAGCAATTATTTCAACAAGTATTTGCTTGTGCCTGCTATACTACAAAGCTTTTAGGGTAAAAACATAAAATCCATACAAGCATAACCTTAGGTGTTCTCTTGTCCCTACGCACAACCACACCTTTGCCTGCCTTCAATGCAGTCACACTGTAATTATTAGCTTAGAAGACATTGTCGGGGCAAAAACAGACATAAACAGACATCCACACCCAGAGGACAGGGGTGGTTCACATTTTCACAATGAAGATAGAACGCCTCGTCACCAATCCCCTTCACTGATGACTTACACAGATATGCAACCTTACCCTGTCCCAAATGCAATCTTCCTTTAGCCTTGGTATCCATACTTCCGGCCTAAGAACAAACCCTGTCCACTTTGGTTTCTTCCACCTACTTTCCCATCAGTCAGCATCCAAATCAGTGCCCATCCACTTCTTTTATTCCATTGCACCTTCTCAACTGGGCCCCATTTAGTATCCTGCGAAATCCTGCGGTTTTTAATGAATAGACTCTCATATAACCTCACGTTCATACATAAGCGTTCTTTGCACCCCACTGATTGAACAGAAACAAGACTTTCCCTGGATTACACAATAGAGCAAAAACCCCTTTCCTAAAGGATCTATTTTATCTTCTCCAACCTTCCCTGCAAAGCATTTTTCTGCAGCCCTGGCCCAAGAGCTCTTCTCCTTTGCAACTCTCTTCCTTTACTCACTAATCTAGTCTTCAGACCTTCAATATCTTGAACACCTGTTCTCCTGAGACTCCATCAGCACACTGAGCTTCTAGTGATGGCTGATGACCTTGGCCTCTCAGGAGCTCAATCTCCTCATGAATGATGTTTCTCTCTTCTCTGTTTCTCATAAAAGAAATTCAGTGGGTCTTAAAGCATGGTCCTTGGACTGATAAACATCATCTGGAAACTTGTTAAATATGCAAATTCTCAGGCACCAACTGAGACCTATTAAATCAGAATCCCTAGGGGTGGGACCCACTGATCTGTGCTTTAAGTGAATCTCTGGGTAATTCGGGTACGATGCATCGAACTTTGAGAACCACGAGTGCCAAGTGTGGCCACATCATGGAACGTATGATCAACTGAAGCTTTTTTACTCTAAGATCTTTCTGCTTCACTGCCTTGCCATCACTTTTCCTACTCCCTCAAATATGCTAATCAACCTTTTGCCATGGTACACAGGTTTAGAACCTCTTCTGGCCTCATCTTCACACAGATGGGATCCTGGTCTGCCATTTCCAGAATGCCTCTAAGGCCTGCAATTACTACCTAACTTGGTTTCCCCTGATTAAAATCTGAGCTATTTACCTGAGCCATTTCTGCTGGTTTATAATCATATTATTTGTTTCTTTTAGATTTGTTCTTCACAACATTTGTAACTTTATTCACTTTCTTCAAGTCCGACCTTTCCACCTAGTCTTCCACACACCCAACCATGTTCCCTCGACTTTCATCACTGCTGCAGGGTGTTTTAAGACCTGTGGAACTGGTGGTGATTGACTGAAGAAAAACAAAGTTAAAAGCAGAGAGAGATAAAGAGACAGGACACGTAGAATAGAGTTTTCAAAAGTGGGAACACGGGACCACTGCTAGTTTGTGGGGTTCCAGCAAGTGGCCCTGAGTGTTTGTTCCACTCAGCTTTTATGGAAGGCTATTATGTCATTTAGCCCAGAGAGTAAGCTGAGGAAGGGGACAAAAACATCAGAAGTTTCTCTGATAAGTGTATCAGTTCTTATTCTATCTATCTATCTTCATTAACTTTAAGGGTCTGAGCTGTGTTGAGAAATCCAAAACGTGAGCTTTATGTGGAGGCAGCCTCCTGTCTGTGGTCACACACACAGATTCCTTGGGGAAGGTTAATTCCCACTAGTACTCTGTGGAGCTGATGCCCCGATGGCATCAGTCTCCTCTGAAGAATCAGTAGAACAGAAGAATTTTCCTCTGATCTCTGCCCCAGAGGTGTGTTCCTCTGTGATTAGGATACAAGCTCCTCTGCTCCTATTTCAGGGCTCAAGCTGTTCCCTTGATCTCTGCCCTGGCCATAATACAAATCCCCACAATGGAAATTTACTTTGTTGACTAGGCAGGGGACAGCCCAGTTAATGTTCCTCCCCAGGCCTTCCACACAACTTCTCTCTATGGCCACTATTTCTTCAGGTGATCAGCACCTGTGAAAGGGAAGGAAGAAGCCATATTTGGCAGAGGCAGAAGGAAATCTGCGATGTAGGCCTAAAAAAGCCTCCCTTAACCCAGTGGAGAACTCTAGAGTAAGGGTCACAAGCCATTATTGTTTTGCATCAGGTAAAAACAGCTAGACCCTGGTGACCAGACCTTGATTCCCACTGCCCTTAACTGAGTAGCAGACCCTTCCCCAGAGAGGATATAATCAGTATTTCTTCATGTCTACGCTATAAGAATTTTTTTAAATGTCATAACCCAGGCCACAGAGCAAAGTGTAGTCCTTTTGCTATGTCAGTGTGCTTGTGGGAGCAGGAAAGCTGAACAGGTGGTGTCTGATCTAGAGGCTGAGGTTAGTCTCCAGGGAGTCCACGGAAAAGAAATTCACCATCCTACTATAGGGAGGTATAAGAACTTAAAAATGGTGGCAATTTTTTTGACATATCTCTTATGTGGGCTTGCCTATGAGTCAGAGAGGACACTATCTCAAGATCTACTCAGCTTTGAAGAGGTCTTGGGAAGCCCTGAGCTGTCAAATAAGAAGCAGAACTATCCTGCTGGAGAGATCACGAAGAGAAGCTCTGAGACTACTTGGAGATGGAGAGGCAGCCATCTGGGCCCAGACTCCCAGCCCCCTCACCAAGGTGCCAGCTGTGTGCACGAAGACCAGCCACCAGCTACATACCACCAAGTGATCCACTTGATTCCAACTAGCCATGCCCTGCCTGAATACCTGACAAAATCTTATAATACAATGAAATGAAATTATTTAACACCTCTGATTTGGGGGCGTACTTTGATATGCAGCTAGAGATAACTGACCGTGTGGCAAAATTAGAGTCCAGGCCATGGCAGGCTCTGAAGCAGTCAACAGAAAACTGAAGAGTCACAATAAAAGGACATCCCAGGCAGGATGAGGGCTGGACAGGGACAACGGTAATAAGCAAATTGGTGAGGGGACTAGAATGCACTTGAGACGGGTCTAATCTGATGCATGCTGAGATGGACACCACTGGTTTCCAGACTAGTAAGTAGCAAATGAGATAATCTGCTGAGACTAGTAGCTGGAAAATAATACTGCACTTTGGAGAACATAGGTCAACTTTGAGAAACACTAGAGAAACAATGCTGGAAAAAATGAACAATCTGAATAACAAGGTCACCAGCAAGGGCCACGGCAGACAGCCAGCACATGTGATGGCCAAGTCATTAGCATTCTGAGCTCTGCTACAATGATGTTGTGCCCCTGAGGAGCAGGACTGGGGCTGGCTAAGTGTGGCAGACACCGTAGTTACTCAAAAGCAGATGAACAAGAGACGCAGTGATGAAGATCAAGTGGCAAATGTGGCCACGGGCATAGGGGCAGAAGAACAGGTGAAGGTGGAGGGTGTTGAGATCTTGATGAAAGTAAAACTTAGGGTCTCTGGGAATGGTTGTGGGAAAGAGAATTCTCTCATCTTTTATTCATGTATTCATTCAACAAATATTTGTGAGTCCCTACTATGGCCCATGCATGATTCAAAACTACTCAGTTTCTCTGCCTGAAGGTGAGCAAGAATAAGAAGAGAAAATGAAGGTGACAAAGTCCACTCAAGAAAAATTAAAATGAATGGACAATAGGGGAGTGAATTAGGTGTCCATTTTTATTAGGAATAAAAGTTTTACCATTTCCAAATTACTTAAACCCACTGTAAATAAAATGCGTATAAGACTCCTGTTTGATTCCAAGTATAGACTGGTCTGTGAAATATATATATTACATCTAGAAAGATGTTAAATAGTTTTTAAATGGTCCAGGTCCTGTATAGACTATCTAGAAAACTTGACCTCTGACCACTGCTGTATAGTCAAAAATAAATAACTTAATCATTATGTACTTCTTTGTCATTATCTATGGCAGATAATGATCCAGACCACTCCTATTCTGAGTACTTGCTGATTTCAATCAATCAATAAACATATACTGAATACCCAATACATAGCACATGTTGGGCTGGGCCCAATAGAAACAATGGTTATTAAGGCATATTGCTTATCTTCAAGGAAATGTTGGTTTAGCATGGGAGACAGGGCCCTCAGCAGTTAATTACAATACATGTACCAAGTGTTAGGATTCTGAAGACACACTATTTGGAGTATGTGTTCAAGTAGTTAGCCACATTATGCACTATCACAGGAGAAAGGAACGAGAAACTAGATTGATTGTGTTTCTTTTCTGTTTGCTATATACATACCTGTTCCTAACTATATTATCTTATTTGTTCCTCATGGAAATTCTACAAAGTATACAAAATAGGCATCACTTCCTCCATGCTCTCTGGCTCCAAAATCTTGCCTACAGGTAGGTATGTTACAAGTAGCCATGCTAGGGTATTTGTTTCCAAAGTCCACACTATGTTCCCAATGCCATGGGGTCTCATGGGATACCGCATTTACCAGTTTATGTGATTCATCTATATTTTCCTCCTTTAATATGGTGGTCAGCAAAATGCATTTTATAATAAAAATAAATTACAAATTTAGCAAAAAGATGTTGCCTAGAATTTGTAATTGGCACTCATTAACTATTTGGTTAAAAAAGAATAAATAAATGCACAAAGGAATGGAAGAGAGAATTACTTGAGGTTCTCATCATTAATGTGACCGTCATTGAGTAAAGAGCAACTACCATTCTGACCACCACATCTATTTCCTTCTGCACCTTTATTTTCATAGCACTTACAACTACCTGATAGGCACACACACAACTACTTGATAGACACACAAACAAACACACACACTTGTTAATTAAGTTATGGTGCCTCTCCCACTAGATCATATGCTCCTAAGCATAAGAGTTTTGTCTAGATTGCACCTGCTGGATCCTCAGTTCTGTAGGTGCTCAGGTTAATATCTGGCCAATCAACGAACTCAGCTGTTAATTACAGTCATAGAAATCACATTCCTTCCCATCTTTTCCCTTGTTTTGCCTGAGAAATCCAATAACTTTATCAACCACTTAAACAGGGCTATGTTCCAGAAGTGTAATCCTCCCCTGAAAAGAAGTTAAGAGATTATCTTTCTTGTTTTCTTTTCTTTTCTATTATCTCTTTGTGTGTGTGTGTGTGAGCGTCCTAAGATTTGGTTAGGCTGGTATGTTGCGGCTTTTCCTGTCTGTGGGAGCTGCAGAGAAGACCCAGCTGTGTCCATTCACTCCTCAGTGAATTCAGAAGTTACTGGGGTGCTTTCCCCCTACAACGAGAGTGGATCTTGGATCTGTGACTCTATCTCCATCTCTTCTTTCTTCCTTTTTTTTTTTTTTTTTTTTGCAGTTTTTGGCCAGGGCAAGGTTTGAACCCACCACCTCCAGGATATGGAGCCCACCACCTCCGGTATACAGGGCCGGCGCCCACTCCTTTGAACCGCAGGCGCCGCCCTTCTTTCTTCCTCTTAACCACTTGATTTGGGTAGTGGTTTGGAGGTTCAATGAAATAATTGTTTCAGCCTCAATTTGTGATACTGGAAGAATAAAAAGAAGAAATTCTGAAGGCTGATGTTTACTGGACGGTGGGACAATTGAGATTTCTCCTGTCCACTGCAGATAGCTCACCATCAAGTGTTTTCACTATAAAAGAAGGCTATTTACTATCTTATACAGGGTTTGGGGTTTGTTATTTTTTTTCAGACAATTAGTTTTAGAAAGCACTCCTTCTGTGATAGCACTGAAGCATACTACTATAATAATATTTATTGCAATAGAGCTTTACTTCTATGATACTATCATCTACAGTGGCAACCAATCTCATTCCTGAGTTCTCTGCTTCTCTAATTACTTGGAGGAACATCCTAACGTTGTGATATTTAAGTGTAGGCCCTATGTGACTTAGATGTTAGCAGACTTTCATGTAGAACCTTTGGAATTAAACCATAAGCTACTGAACTCATAGACGAAGCTGGAAATAGTAAGAACAGTTCATGTGACTATTATTTCTCACTTTTTCAGAAATAAATAGAATTTTTTTTTTTTTTTTTGTCCAAATTACAAGTGATGAAACCTGAGATGCCAAGAAGGTTGACAATGTCTTACGGTCACACAGTCAGACACGATTCAGTCAAAACAGAGGCCCCAGGATTTGGGGCTCTTCTGACTTCCTCTACTTGCCCTACCTGCCCCCAGGAAAGGTAGGACCGTGCCAGGGGCTGCAGGCCCTCCCCCTTGGACTCACATTTCTAGCTCTTCTAGTCAATAACATGTCACAGGTCAGGCCACATTGGGAAAAGTAAGGTTTTGCTGAGGCGATTCAGACGAGAGCGGATGTGGAAACTGCCCTTAGATATCTACCCCAAGTCAGTGACCAGAAGAAGAAAGTCTCCATTTGAGCAGAAGTCCCCATTCTAGCCTCCCAGGACAGCTGGACTTCTGGTCCAGCCAAACATTTACTGTGAAACCCTGATGGGTGCAGCAGTAAATGACCATTCTCCTTCTGAAATTCCTTTTCTGCAGTGAGGAAAGTTGCTTATCCATATAGGTACATTTCTTGTTTTATTTTGGGTTAATATGAGGGTACATATCATTAGGTTACATTATTTGCATTTGTAAGGTAAAGCATTTCTTCTATTTTGAGACAGAGTCTCATTATGTCGCCCTCTGTAGAGTGCTGTAGAGTCACAGCTCACAGCAACCTCAACCTCTTGGGCTCAAGTGATTCTTTTGCCTCAGTTTTCTGAGTAGCTGGGACTACAGGTGGCCTCTACAATGCCCAGCTATTTTTAGAGACACAATCTTGCTCTTTCTCAGGCTGGTCTTGAACCTACAAGTTCAAGTGATCTGCCCACCTCAACCTCCCAGAGTTCTGGGATTACAGGAGTGAACTACTGCACCCGGCCTTTAAAAGTCTTTCTTTCTTTCTTTCTTTTTTTTTTTTGTAGAGACAGTCTCATTTTATCACCCTTGGTAGAGTGCTGTACAGTCACAGCTCACAGCAACCTCCAGCTTCTGGGCTTAGGTGATTCTCTTGCCTCAACCTCCCAAGTAGCTGGGACTACAGGCATCCACCACAAAGCCCTGCTATTTTTTTTTTTTTGATGCAGTTTGGCCAGGGCTGGACTTGAACCCACTACCCTCGGTAATGGGGCCAGTGCTCTACCCACTGAGCCACAGGTGCTGCCCTAAAAGTATTTCTTAATCATCTCTCTTCTCCTCTCTTTCTTC